>PISX010006955.1:0-29545 GCA_004024625.1 Mellivora capensis | reverse complement strand
AAAATGTCCAGTCATACAAAGGGCCCTTTCAAGAGAATAAAGATCGTCTCAATCAAATCAGAGGGGCTCTAGGAAGCAGAAAAGGTACTATCCCTCAGTATTCTCAGCAGGAAACCATAGTAGAAAAGGGTTTGTCTTCAAAAGATCTGTATATGTGGGTTTTGTCTAATGGAGTGACTCCCTCTGAAATCCATAGAACCACAAAGTTGAGAAAATTATGTGGCCAGAAATGTTGACAGTTTGGACTAAAAGGGACAAAGTACAAAATGAAAAGAGATTGTCAGACCCTCTAAACCCTACTGGCAGGAAGCAGACAGGATAAACTCACCCAACTGCCAATACACACTGGCTTTCATGAAAAAGGAAAAAATGACACAGTGGAGCCAATTAACCTACTCAGTCTCCAGATTACCTTCCTATTCTTCCCCACCTTGGCCGTTTTCTCTGGGTTTTGCCACTGCCCAACCTGGTTTCAAGTCCCAGTCAGGGCCTTTTTTTTGTCATCCTTATATATATTTTTTGTCATCCTTATATCATCCTTATCCTTATATCCTTATATCCCTGATGAGAATCCCACCATGCTTCAACCTCCTTATCTTGTTACCACCCAAATCCCATCCCTTACTTACCTTAAAAAGTTTCTGGGAGTGTTTAATCATAAAAGCCATCCCATTGTTTAACTTTGTGATATTCTCTTGAAGGTCATTTGCAGTGACCTATTCAGAGGAAAAGAAATAAAAAGAGGGGGATTAAGAGCTGGGAAATGGAAGAGATACTCCATTTACTTACCAATAAGCTTATTTTTTCAAAGATACAGTGGCTTTTTTTCCCTAACAACAGTGCTTCTAATATAATGTTTAATTCTGGAAAGGCCTTTTGGTTCAGCAGGTTTCTACTGAAAATGACATAACCTAGGAGAAACCAGGTGTCCCTGAAGTTACCAAGAAAGCCTTGAAAAACAATCTTTGTTTCCTAATTCTGCTTGAGAATTATACATGCAAGCAGAGCTGCTAAAGAGAATCTAGTCTGGGATTCAAAATGGGCAGGAAGAACAGAATCTATACCAACCATCAAGGACACTGCCTCTTCAGAGAAACTGGAGTTTCTCCAAAAGGTGAGAGAACTGTCACTACTAGTTGATACCAAAGGTGACATCTGCTTCTTAAAAACACATACTGCTGGGGCGCCTGGGTGGCTCAGTGGGTTAAGCCTCTGCCTTCTGCTCAGATCATGATCTCAGGGTTCTGGGATCAAGCCTCACATCGGGCTCTCTGCTCAGCAGGGAGCCTGCTTCCCCCTCTTTCTCTGCCTGCCTTTCTGCCTACTTGTGATCTTTCTCTCTCTCTGTCAAATAAATAAAATCTTTAAAAAAAAAAAAAAAAAAAAACACACACACACACATACGGTCATTGATTTTCTTCTTGTTTTTCCTGCCTCTAAAAAAGAGCACTTGAGCATCTCTACTATCCCAAAGCCCTCATATCTCTGTTACTTAATCTGTTTGCTTTTACCAAGATCTCTTAATATTTTTTTATAGGCAGAGATTACTCTTTTTTCATAATTTCAGTTGGCTGGTTCTAAAATTCTTTCATTAGGAGGCTTGACCTCCTTAATATAGACAAATGTTGGTGTGTCCTTTTATTCTTACCCACCTCCCCCGCAACCTTTGTCTGGGCAGAGGTTCTTCCTGGCCTGGAAGATCACATTTTTTTCACTGGTTACTCGTTATGTAAAATGTTCCATACTACTCCTTTCCCTCTTTTTTTTTTTTTTTTTTTTTTTTGGTAAAGTAAACTCCATGAGCCCATTGTGTGGCTGAAACTCAGGACCCCAAGATCAAGTTTAGCAAGCTCTACTGACTGAGCCAACCAGGCATTCCACAACTGCTCTCCTTAATCTTCCTTTTCTCATTTTTTATAATCCCAAAAATCTTTTATAAGTCACCATATCCTATCTATTTCTACTCCAACAACCTTATGAGATAAGTGATAAAGTACTAATTTATGCCCAGTTTACAGAGGAAGAGCCTAAGTATAAAAAGGGCAAAGATGGGTGCCTGGGTGGCTCAGTGGGTTAAGCCTCCACCTTCGGCTCGGGTCATGATCTCAGGGTCCTGGGATCAAGTCCTGCATCGGGCTCTCTGCTCAGTGGAGAGCCTGCTTCCCCCTCTTTCTCTGCCTGCCTCTCTGCCTACTTGTGATTTCTCTCTGTGTGAGTCAAATAAATAAAATCTTTAAAAAGGGGGGAGGGAGCAAAGACACAGATAATATAGCTGGTTTGCAGCTTCCAACCCAAATATTCTGGCTCCCAATTCCATCATGCAATAAAACCCACATTATGAATGGGCAAGAACAGGGGCACCTGGGTGGCTCAGTCAGTTGGGCATCTGCCCTTGGCTCAGATCATGACCCTGGAGTCTCAGGATTGAGCTCTGCATCAGGCTCCCTCCTCAGCTGCAAGTCTGCTTGTCCCTCTGCCCCTCACCCTGCTCATGTTCCTTCCTTGCCTCCCTCTCTGTCAAATAAACAAATAAAATCTTAAAATATATAATATATAAAAATATATCTCATATATACATCATATACATATGACATATATATATATGGGCAAGAACATAAAGCTACATGCCTCCAGGTCAAAAATTAGTTCAAAAGACTTTTAATTATTTATTTCTCACTTAAGTCACTGAGAAAGCCATGGTATCAGTAATAAAAAACACATTCAGCTTTTTCCAAGGAAAGCATATCTACAAGAAATAGAAAAGTCAGGATAAGGCAGGATTGTTCTATATCATCTTACCTAAAAGCTTAGTGACATTATCTTGTAAAGCTGTATGGTTCTAGTCTAAAATTTATACCACACAATCTTCAGAAATCAATCTAATTTTTCAAAAGCCTTTCCTGTTAAGAAGAAATGTACAGTGACCAGCCAAATTGAGTATTCTAGTTTAGTTAGTAGCTATAATTTTCTACTAAGAGCTTCCATTAATAAATTATCTTTCAGGGACGCCTGGGTGGTTCAGTTGGTTAAGCAGCTGCCTTCGGCTCAGGTCATGATCCCAGCGTCCTGGGATCGAGTTCCACATCAGGCTCCTTGCTCGGCAGGGAGCCTGCTTCTCCCTCTGCCTCTGCCTGCCACTCTGCCTGTGCTCGCTCGCTCTCTCCCTCTCTCTGACAAATAAATAAATTTTTTTAAAAAATTATCTTTCAAGTTTATCAGAGATTAATTTATACATGAGGTTACAAGAATTGGCCCCTTCAAGTTTAATGACTCCCAAATGAACTAACAAAGTATGTTCCTAACATTGTAAAGCTGAAGAGTAGACCTTGGACCCTTGATAACCTCACCAAGGTACAGCCCCAGGATGAGGCCAAGCCCAAGAAAACCAAGCAATCTTTGCTCTTCCCCTCAACACTCACATTTTTCGGCCACAGGACATGGGGTGCAAACATAAGGGCAAGGTTATAGGCAGACATCTTATTCTTGTCTTGTTTCTTTGCTGTCTGGTACAGGAGATCAAGCAATAACTTCAGCAAGTTACGATTGGGTGGCGGGAGAATGAGGAAGAGCAACTGGAGAGCCTCAATTTGCCGTTCCTTATCTGGAACATTGGTCTTGTTTCCTTTATCATCAAACTGCATCAAATCTTGAGGACAAAAGAAATGATTGCAAAGGAGGGAGAAAATACAAGGAAGAAAAATCAACATGCCTACTATTATCCTCCCCTCAACTCCAATCCAAAAAAGGATGAAAAAAAAGAATCAGGCATAAACACAGATTATAGCAAAATATAATAGTGTCAGTATTCAATAATTTAAAAAAAACAATAAAATTTTTAAATCGGCAAAAGACTTGAATAAACATTCCTCCAAAGAAGATATACAAATGGCCAATAAGCATTTGTATATTCTATATCACCAGCTATCAGGGAAAAGTAAATTAAAACCACAGTGAGATACTACTTTATACCCACTAGTATGGCATAACCAACAAACTGAAAATAACAAGTGTTGGCAAGCTTGATGAGAAAATTAAACCCTCCTACATTGCTGGTAGGAACGTAAAATGGTGCACTTTGGAAAACAGTTTGGCAGTTCCTCAGAAAGCTAAACGTAGTGTTACCATATGACCCAGCAATTCCATTCCTAGGTATATATTCTTAGGGTTATAGAGAAATGAAAACATGTCCACACAGATCTTTGACAATGCCACCCCCTCACTTTTCCTCACCCAGATATTTTACTGTTAGAAGAAATATGACAGTGAATTATGTGGGGATAGGAGGATGATCCACACAGCTCCCCCATGGACTCAGAATCACTGTTTCTCCCCAAAGAAGCTACATACATTATCAATAAAAACAGTCCCCTGGATAATCAGAACTTCAAAGGACACAAATAACCATTTGGATATAATTCCAAATCCTGAAAATGATTATGCTGTGTTGTTTAAACTATTTAACTTCAATAATAATTCCAAGGTTAGGAAAGGCAGATAATATTTCTAAAAACTATTCTCTGTTAACATGAAACTGAAAACAAAAATCCCTTCCAGTTATCAGCAAGGCATACCAAATGCTACAACTGAGCCACACTTCAATATGATCAAGGAACAGTGAGTCATGGGGTGGGGGAGTGGAGGATTTCAAATATTGCACTAAATTAACTCAACGGAAAAGTGAACAGGATAAGTATTCTTCATGTTAACACTTATAAAAAAAGTATCAATATTTTCTATATCTTTTCGAGATCCAACTTTATTTCTCTCCAAAATAATTATAAAGTTATATAACATTCTAATAGTATTTATTCATTTGTATAATTCAGATTGCCACTGAGAGTGCTTAAAAAAAAAAAATCTACCCTTATGAGATTTTACAAATTCAAAGCTAGTTTTTTAAGTAGTAAAAATTAGGGACACCTGGGTGGCTCAGTCACCTGAAAGTCTGCCTTCAGCTCGGGTAGTGATCCCAGGGTCCTAGGATGGAGTCCCACATCAGGCTCCTTGCTCAGCAGGAAGTCTGCTTCTCCCTCTGCCTGCAGCTCCCCCGGCTTGTGTGCTCTCCCTCCCTCCCTCTCTCTCTCTGACAAATAAATAAATAAAATCTTTAAAAAAAAAAAAAGTAGTAAACATTACTCAACAGAAAAACTTGTATTTTCCTTAAAATTAGAAAGAAAGAGGAAAATGGCCAAGGACAGAAACCAAGTAAATGCAGTATGGATTTTGATGCCCCGTGCGCTGAGTGCCTATAGCAACCTAAGAGCTGTGCAGTCTAAGAATGAATTCCCTACCGCACAGACATCAAAGAGAATGAGGGAAATATGAGCTGAAAATGGAACATCCATGAGAGAAAAAGAATATATGTAAGTATTTGTTTGTAAATGTGTAAAATACCTCTGAAAGGATACACTAAAAATCAATTGCCTTGGTTGCCTCCAGGAAGAAAAACTGGGTATTGGGAAACAGAGGTGGGAGAGGGGCTTTTTGCTGTATAGTTTTATGAATCTTTTGAATTTTGAACCGTGTGAGTGTACTGCTTATTTAGAAAACAAATAAAATTATTTTCAAGAAACAAGTTTCCAAGATTACAGATGATCTCAACTGAGCCATAGTAAGACTCAGCTAAAGCCCCAAACCACCGCAAATATAGCAAACCTGCAACCATCTCAGGTACGTGAATCAATCCACAGAAAAGCATTCATTTATTAAGCAACTAAAATATTCAAAGCACAATGCTCTGTGATCCATCTTGTATCCCTGATTCATCAGGGATACAAGAATAAATAAAACCCAGAATTTATCATCAAAGAAGCTGATTTAGCAAGAAAAACACCTGAAAACCTAATTAGCCAATACTACCCAGAGAGCCCAAAATATCATGGAGTCTTAACCAATTTTGCTATGGGTTACAAACAACAGAAAATGCCAAACAACTTTACTCAATCCAAAGAAATGTATTCATTTACACCTCCTTCTCACCCCCTATACTCACCAGCAATTTTGAGGTGTGCATGGAAATGTTTATGAGTCAGCAGGGGCTCAGGTAACTCTCCCAGAAACATCTTCAGCAAGGTAGCAACGTCATTTGAATGAAACTCCCCTGATTCCAAGTCAATATCAGTTCCATTATTGAGAGCATCTCTTAAAATCTGTTGTCGGACACTATTCCCTGGAACTCTAAACAAACCCTCTACTCTCAAGTCTGTTTAGCATGGAAAAAACAGAGGACATGCAAAAAGAAGTTACAATTAAAATAAGTCATCTAAAAGACTATGCTTGTAAGACCTTTTATAAAGACCTTGAAGGAGGTTTTTTCCCATTTCCCAGAAAAGTTTTAAATCTACTGGCCCCTAAGGAGACTTGTCTGAACATCCCTGAGCACCTGGAGACAGTCTGCCCAGGACCAAGCACATTCAGAGACTGAATTTTACCTAAACAATGACTGGAATGAGCTTGAAAAATAAGTTGGAAGAAAGCCAAATCTCCCAGAAGGCTCCTTCCCTTTGGTTATCTAAGACTTTGTCTGGAGGGAATGAATTCATCTGTGGTAGTCTGTTGCTCCTATAAATGGTTTCTCAGTCCAAAATGAATCTAGAGTCTCTGCACTGCCCCAGAAATCAGAATTCTAACCTGTCAGATCACCTTTCGGTCTGAGACTCCCAGAAGCTTAGGATCACCTCAACTGAACTGTTTTTCCCTTCCAACTAGGTTCTAAGCTAATCTAAGAGGATAAAGAAAGATGAGAATTAGAGTTTTGGTTCAATCTGGAAGAACCATGAGAGTTCATGTTTTCAACTTAGGTACATTATAGCCCCCTAATTCAGGGATTCAAGTTCAAATGCCTTAGAGGGCCAGACAGATAATAATAAATGAATGAATGGGAACCAGAACAAACTAGAGAGTACATACTTGTGCTCCAGCTGATTGTGTCCAAGGGAGGGTCCCAGGATACTAGATCTTCCTATCACCCAAAGAAAAAACCTGGACTTTCCCCATTCCCCACAGATAAATGATTTTATTTTTACTTTAATCCTTTCCCAACCAAACAAAATATGAACGTAAAGGACTCAAGTCCTTATGCCATTAGTTTGCAATCTCTGCTCTAGCTCCTACCAGAGTGCCCCACATAAAAAAGTCAAAATAAGCATTTGTATTGAATTTATCAAAGTATCACATACACCACACATTTCACAACACTCAACTGTACCAAGCACTTACAGCAATACATAACCAGCATGAGTACCACAAAATAAATAAGCATTAAGCAAAGAATATATTTTAATTATAGAATTCCAGAGATGAAAACTATCTTTAGTGATAAATCATGTTCCCTTGAGTAAAGATCATGATTCTTTTTTTTTTTTTTTTTAAGATCATGATTCTTTATAATGTATTTTTCCAGGAAAAAAAAAAAAAAAGCCTGAGTCTAGGAGAAAATGTGATTTTATAGATACTATCTAATTTATCCACATCTTTGAGAGTATAAAACAAACCAATATATGAGATGAAATTTAAAAGGGAATATATTTAGGAGCGCCTGGGTGGCTCAGTGGGTTAAAGCCTCTGCCTTTGGCTCAGGTCATGATCTCAAGGTCCTGGGATCGAGCCCCGCATCTGGCTCTCTGCTCAGCGGGGAGCCTGCTTCCCCTTCTCTCTGGCTGCCACTCTGCCTACTTGAGATCTCTCTCTCTGTCAAATAAATAAATAAAACTTTTAAAAAAAAAAAAAGAAAGAAAGAAAAGAAACATGCCACCTAAAATTATCCTTGGTTAGTATCTTTTGTTCATTGGCACCTACTTACTCAGGGAAGTTAGCTTTCAACAGAAAACTGACAATTCTTCATTAACAAAGAATAATAAAATCATGAGAACTCTTACTTTTGTGTAGATATTCAATTAGTTGGTATATCTGGGCAATGCCTTCCTCCGTCAATGGGGATCCAAATACCACTCCTTTTTCTAAAAAACCATACAACAGGACAGAGCTATATTTTCCACATATAGTACAAAATCATCATTCTTAAAGCCACTCACGCATCCTATGTTACAGTTCAGCAAATGCTTTCACAGATTCAATAAACAGAACCTTAAAGCTGGAAGTACACCCAAAAATTCAACAACTCTCAATCAACTCTCCACAAGTTTAATATTAGTCATAGCTTCCTTGAAGGCAAAGACCATCTTCTTAGTAAAGTAACAATACCTAGTGTGTTGATATTTAACTTAAAAGAAAAACAGTGAGGCGCCTGGGTGGCTCAGTCAGTTGAGCATTCCACTCTTGGTTTCAGCTCAGGGCATGATCTCAAGGTCCTGAGATCGAGTCCTGCATTGGGCTTCAAGCTCTCACAGAGTGCATGAGATTCTCTCTTTCCCTCTCCCTTTGCCACCTCCCCCACTCCAGCCCATGCACTCTAAGATAAATAAATAAAACCTTTAAAATAGATAAATAAATAAACGGAATTTAGAACCATGACTGTCAAAGTATGACAGATTATTCACTGGAATTGGTATAACCCTGATCTGTTATAATGTTCAAACTTTTTTTCTACCATAAATGATTTCTTATACTTAATAAAATAGTACCTCTTTAATATCTTATCAAAAGCAGTCCACAATTTATTTTCTAGGAAGGCTTTTATTTTGGGTGACTCATAGGTATCTGCCTTATCAAAGCAGTCCATAGAATGAAAACATTCGAGAACTGCAATAAAGAAAGTTCAAACTTTCTTTACTGTACTCTCCAGCTATGTCATAGGGCATGAAAATCAAGGTAACTACCTAAACTGAATCATGTCACCTTTCTCAGGGACTGATATACTTGCTTTAGTTTAGCTACTTTATAAATTTTTATTGCTAACCTGGGATTTTATTACTTAAGAAAATGAGAAAAATGGCCCAAAAAACCCCAAAACTTTACATAATAGCAACTCAGTAAAGTACAGATGTGAGGAGGTGAAGCCCAGGGAGCAGCTGCCACCTGCCTGCCCTTCACAGACACATGCCCTACCCTTTCGCTTGAGAGACATTAGAGACCGGAAGAATCCTGACGCTGGGCCGGCCCCACCAGGCAATTTAAGGTCCACTTCCCCCATCAGCTGAGCCAGCTCAGTTCCAGGTAAGTCAATGAGCCTTGTGATATTGCTGACCACCAATTCGGTGAACACCTCAGGTTTCTCATGTCGGAGTTTCTCCACAAAAAAGTCAGGATTGAAGATAATGGGCTGCCCTCGAAGGGAAGAGTCATTGCAGATAACAAAATTGCAGATGGCATCACTGAAAAAAATGAAACAAGACACTTTAGGGGGATCATTTGTGCATGTTTCTCATGCTCTGTAAGCCATACAATTATTCACTGTTTCTGTGGATTAACCTACATATTGGTTTAAAAAACCTAATCCTTAGTCTGTTCACTGTACAAAAGAAGACCATTTGAGCTTGTTGCTATTTAGGTTATACCCACCTAGATACTTAGGAATTTCATTTAATGAAAAGACACTAAATAACCTCTAAATACAACTTGACTCCCTGCTCAGCGGGGAGTCCGCATCTCCATCTCCCTCTGCCCCTTCCCCTCCTCCTGCTCATTCGTGCTCTGATAAATAAAATCCTTAAAAATAAATAAATAAGACCGGATTTTGCAACTTAATTTCAGGTGTACACCATAAGACATAGATCCTTAGAGCCTCCCAAGCCCAATAGAATATTAAATTTGGTAGTCACACAAAGCACATTTCCTTATTAAAACAGCCAAACCAGGGCACCTGGGTGGCTCAGTGGGTTGGGCCTCTGCCTTCGGCTCAGGTCATGGTCTCAGGGTCCTGGGATCGAGCCCTACATCGGGCTCTTTGTTCAGCAGGGAGCCTGCTTCCCCCTCTCTCTCTGCCTGCCTCTCTGCCTACTTGTGATCTCTCTCTCTCTCTTTCTCTCTGTAAAATAAATAAATAAAATCTTTAAAAAATAAAAAAACAGCCAAACCCTGAATTTTTACTGCTATATACTAGTAGGATGCCAGACCTGCCGCTGTTCTTCCTAACACAGCATGGGTAATGTTAAGGCCTTCTTGGGACTATAGTCAGTACCGTACAATATTTCCCATGCAGTGTCCCAACTGTTGACAGTACCACATTTAGGCCAGTCTCAAATGCCACAGAAACCACATGATAGCAGACATGATACTATTTAAGAGCTAAAACAACATCTAAATAGTGTAGTAGACATTTTGGAGACATTTACTCTACCCATACAGTTCTTTGGTTCCTAGGTCCCTACACAGGTGTTTGTTTTCTTTCTTTCTTTCTTTCTTTCTTTCTTTCTTTCTTTCTTTCTTTCCTTCTTTCTTTCTTTCTTCCTTCTTTCCTTTCTTTTTTTCTTCCTTCCTTTCTTTTTCTTTCTTTCTTTTTTTTAAAAATTGTATTTATTTATTTGAGAGGGAAGAAGAGGGAGAAAGAGAAGCAGACATCTCCCGACTCCCCACCCCCACCAAGCAGGGAGCCTACACAGGCGTTTCCTAATCAGCCCGCTTTAATTGAAACAGCTGCCCTTGGATTCTGTTCCTCATAATCAAAAAGCCTTCGCCAGAATGGAAGGCATTTACAAGTATATAAAGCAGATATTAATTCCACCTTACCCGGGTCCAGAAATAGATTTTATTTTAAAATCCTTCAATTCTGGATGCCTCTGCCCCTCATCTAAGTCCAACCTTTGTCCAGGCAGATTCTTCTCTCTAGGGTACTTGGAAAAATTCTGTATCTTGCTCCTAATTTCACTTCTCTGTCATTGAATAATACTAAGCAGATACATTCTATTGGCCTCTGATCTTAGCTGGTTTTCCACTCCTATACTACCTGGACTATATTCCTGGAAAAGCTCTTTTGATTCTCAAGAAATATTTTCTTCCCTATTCACTGTTTTCCAATGCCTAACTACTATACTGCTTTGTACTTTTAACATGTTATGTTAAAGTACACACTACTTGTTTGTACCCATTATCAATCATCTCTAAAGGCTTATTCTAATCCTTAATATATAAACAGTCATCTATTATATAACCAATGAGTAGATAGAACACAAACCAGAAAGAACAAGTCATCACATCTGTCAGACAAAGCTGAAATTCACCTGACACATATAAATATTCCCACGATAAAAACAAAAAAAACAAGTACAACTTAAAAGTCTTCCACAACATCCTAGGTACCGAAAAACTGTTCCAAGAAAAATGACACTCTAAATATTAAATATTAGTAATCTATAATCTACTTTGTCAAAACTACACAGATAATTTCTAATAATGATATAATGAAAACAAGGCATGGGAAAACTTCAAAGTTCATCACTTCTTCCTTGAAAAATTACTACATAGAGGCGCCTGGGTGGCTCAGTGGGTTAAAGCCTCTGCCTTCAGCTCAGGTCATGATCTCGGGGTCCTGGGATAGAGCCCCGTTTCGGGCTCTCTGCTCAGCAGGGAGCCTGCTTCCCATCCTCTCTCTCTCTGCCTGCCTCTCTGCCTACTTGTGATCTTTGTCTGTCAAGTGATAAATAAAATCTTTAAAGAAAAAAAAAGGAAAGAAAAATTACTATATACAGTCCAAATTTTCAATTGATAGCTACTAAATTCTTTCTTTTCTCTGAAATGATAATAAAAGAATTCACATAAAAATTTAAAATTATAGGGACGCCTGGGTGGCTCAGTTGGTTGGACGACTGCCTTCGGCTCAGGTCATGATCCTGGAGACCCAGGATCAAGTCCCGCATCAGGCTCCCAGCTCCACGGGGAGTCTGCTTCTCCCTCTGACCTTCTCCTCGCTCATGCTCTCTCACTGCCTCTCTCTCAAATAAATAAATAAAATCTTTTAAAAATTTAAAATTATAAACATGTATTCTCAAGCCAAAAAGTCATTAAGAAAGAGATCTAAAACTGCTTACCAGCTTAACATTTTTATATACAAGGAGAGGTTATTTCCCCTGTAAGGGTGCAAATGATTATAAGGCAATTAAAATCAAAGCAAGTGTATCCTAAACCATTGACAAAACCTCTTTTTCTTTTAGTGTCAGCTTATTTCAGTGAAGAAACATGAGTTAATATAAAACTACTGTTTATAATCACTGCCAATGAGAAATCATTACTCTGAGAGAGCCAGAAAAATCATGAAACATGTTAGCACTGAAAAGAGTCTTATAATTTACTGAGTCTAAACTATCATTCTATGGACTTCAGATCCCTTTTAATTCTGAAAAACAGATTTCAGATCAAATTAGTTCTAACACATAAATATGCATAAATAGCATTCATTAGGGGTGCCTGGGTGGCTCAGTCAGTTAAGTGTCTGCCTTCTGCTCAGGTCATGATCCCAGGGTCCTGGGATGGAGCTGTGCATCAGGCTCCCTACTCAGCAGAGAGCCTTCTTCTCCCTCTCCCTCTGCCTGTCGCTCTGCCTACTTTTGCTCTCTCTCTGTCTCCCTGCCAAATAAATAAATAAAATCTTACAAAAAAAAAAAAAAAAAAGCATCCACTACATTCCTGAAACAGAAACATACAGAGACATATAACCTTCAGACTTTAATTTTATTAATATCCCAGAGCAATATTCAGTTAAGATCCTAAAACTTCCATCACAGGGGTGCCTGGGTGGCTCATGGGTTAAGCCTCCACCTTTGGCTCAGGTCATGGTCTCAGGGTCCTGGGATCGAGCCCTGCATCGGGCTCTCTGCTCAACAGGGAGCCTGCTTCCTCCTCTCTCTCTGCCTGCCTCTCTGCCTACTTGCGATCTCTCTCTCTCTTTGTCAAATAAACAAATAATATCTTTTAAAAAAATTAAAAAATTAAACTTCCATCACAGATGACACTCCAGCACTAAACTGGATCAAATACAAAAATGAGAAAGGAGCTAGAAGCACAAAGCCCTAGCTACATAGTTTCTCAATAGAGTCCTCCCTACCTGACCATCACCTTCAAGTCTGTCCCATCCTAAATAGGTAGAACAGATAGAAGAATAAGTAAGTTCAAGGCTCCCTCTACCCATTCACAAAGAATACCAGAAAAAGTTCCCTTGGAAGTCCTAACCCACAGGTAATAAGCAATCTGTTTCTTTTCACCTTCTGCTTTTTCTCCCTTTCCTTTCCATGACCATTCATTCTTGTTTTGCCCCACTTGAACATCTTTAACCTAGTTTTTTATTTCTCCTTTTTCACTTTTTCTGAGTGAAGCACCTATCTGGTAAGACAGGATGTAAGAGAGAAAAATGATTAAAAAGGAAGTAAAATGGAAGATGGGAGATGGAAAAGACAGATACACAGTGGGTTACATTTTTTTAATTACCCCCATACCACATAGCCTGCTAATCCCTTTCCACAGAATATACAATATCACAATATAAAGTTGAGAATATCTAGGAACATGAATAAGAACTTAAGAGATTTCTAGGACTAAAGAAAATACTACATTTAAGTAAAAACAACTTCCTACTCTACAGTATCTTACGTTAAAACAAAGTCTAAGTTTGCTCAAGTTCAAGAAAAAAAAATTTAATTTCTTACATAAGTGCTGAAAGCTTCTGATGAGGCATTGGTAAAGCGAAGAGACTGGAAAAAAAATTTTCTCCTTGTTTGTTGTGACAAAGGAACCCTCCTTGCCCTGCCCCATTACAGCCTACACAAATTCCAGACATGTTAGAGGACACAAGGACACATTATGGGGCCTGAAAGGCAGTACTTATCAGGACTCTAAGCACTCATTTGCAAGCAGGAACAAAGCAAAAATTAAAAAATTGGACCAGTTCATTGTATTTGCCAACGTGTAGATAAAGCTCAACAGTAGTCTCCCATCACACTAAAAGTTGTATTAGACAAAACAATCATATAACGTAAAAGTATAAGGACAAGTACTTCTATAGTATGGAGGGAAGAATGATCCCTACCTCACATCATACACAAAAAACAGAAAAAAGATCAAAATATGAAAAGCCAAACTTTAAACAGTTTAGAAAAGAAGAATGAATAATAAATGAGGCAGAAGAAATGTGTCTTAAACAAGGCATAAAAAGTACAGTCCACAAACAAAAGACTGACACATTTAACTACATTAAAATTTTAAATGTGTGTACAACAAATGACATTATGAACAAAGTTCTTTAAAAATGAAGTCAAAATGCCTCTGGAGAGAGGAGCTGGATGAAAGAACAGGAGTGGGAGAAAAACTTTTCACTGTATGTTCTTTCGTATTTTCTGGATTTTTGATTCATGTGAACATACTACCCATTCACAATAAACACATAAATAGATTTAAAATTTTAAACTAGAAAGCCATAAACTGGGGGAAAAAACTTGCCATGCATATAAAAGGATTAGTATTCAGAATTTATCAATCTAAAATTTTATATCTAAAATTTAGAAGAAAAACACACTCAAAGACAATTAGACAAATGATCAAGTAATTCATAAAGGAGGAGCCCTACGTGACTAACAAACATGAAAATAATTTCAACCTTAAAAGTTACAAGGGTTGGGGTGCTTGGGTGGCTCAGCTGTTAGGCAGCTGCCTTCAGCTATGGTCATTATCCCGGGGTTCTGGGATTGAGCCCTGCATCAGGCTCCCTGCTCAGCAGGAAGCCTGCTTCTCCCTCTCCCACTCTCCCTGCTTGTGCTCCTTCTCTCGCTGTGTCTCTCTCTGTCAAATAAATAAATAAAATCTTTTAAAAAATAAAAATAATTAAAAGTTACAAGGTTGGGGCATGCTGAGCATGGAAGACTAGTTAAGATTCTCTCTCCCTCTCCCTTTGCCTCTCCCCCAGTCATGCAAGCACGCATACTCTCTTTCTCTCTCTCTCTAAAAAGGGGGGGGGGGGAGTTATAAGTATAAGCAAATTGAAGAATGGTATCTTTCTCCATCCATCATTTTGGCAAAAACTATCAGATTCAGGCAATATCTTTTTACTCCTAGTTTGCTGAGTTATTTATTATCATGAGTCAGTGTTTAATTTTATCTATTTCTTGTGCTGCAGTTGATATGATTTTTCTCCTTTATTTTGTTAATGTGAATGACCCTGATTAAGGTTAAACTAACCTTGCATTTCCTCTTTTTGTTCTTAAAATTTGATTTATTTATTTGACACAGAGAGAGAGAGAGACCGTGAGAGAGGGAACACAAGCAGGGAGAGTAGCAGAGGGAGAAGCAGGCTCCCCACGGGGCAGAGAGCCCAACGCAGGGCTCCATCCCAGGATCCTGAGATCATGACCTGAGCCAAAGACAGACGCTTAACAACTGAGCCACCCAGGTGCTCCAATCTTGCATTTCTAGAATGCTGTTATATTATCATCTTTATATATTGCTGAATTTGGTTTGCTAATAGTCTGGGTTTCCATACAGATTCTTAAGTGAGACTGTCATGGAATTGCTTTCTCAAAGTAGAGAGTTTCTGTGAAATCTTTCATGAGCCAAAATGGCATTAAGTGAAGAAGCCATTACATTAACTTATATGGAAAAAAATTTTTGCAGCCCCAGACCCCAAAAATAGCCCCTCTTAGCATTTTTTGATCCTACATTCCTAGTGAATGCACAAAATAAATCAAGATAAAGTACAGAAACCCACAGACACAGTTCAAACTTATGATAGCTTGCTGCTGAGATGCTGACTATAGTTCTCAGCAAAGGAGCTTGGTGGGGCCGCTCTCAGGGTCTGAGCTGCCTCTGTAATGGCTCACTGGAAAACAAACGCTAAATGCTATTTTCACTTTTTATCTTGCTTTGTAAAAGTGTAAACCCTCTTTGGGTTTCTTTCAATTAGTGAAAACAGGCTCTAACGTAGGTCCCTCCTAAAAGCAAAGAGGCCTAACACAAACATTCAAAAAGCAGGGGATACCTGTACAGAGCGTAATTCCCCTCTTCCACAGTTTCACTTTCTGTGGTCCATAAGCAGATAATCCCCCTCTTGACCTACCATCAGAAGGTCAACAGTAGCCTGACAACTACCAAATATCCCTATACCATTCACCTCACTTCATTTGATAATATAGGCATTTTATCATTTCACATGATCACAAGAAGGGTGATTATAGCGCAAAAGGTATTTTGAGAGAAAGACCACGTTCACCTAACTTTCATTATATTATTTTTTTTAAGATTTTATTTATTTATTTGACAGAGATCACAAGTAGGTAGAGAGGCAGGCAGAGAGAGAGGAAGGGAAGCAGGCTCCCCGCTGAGCAGAGAGCCCGATGAGGGGCTCGATCCCAGGACCCTGAGATCATGACCTGAGCCGAAGGCAGAGGTTTAACCCACTGAGCCACCCAGGCGCCCCTCACTATGTAACTTTGTAGTTCTTAAGAGGAACCATTAAAAAGTTCCTCAGAGGGGTGCCTGAGTGGCTCAGTGGGTTAAGCTTCTGTCTTCAGCTCACGTCATGATCTGAGTCTGTCTTAGGTTCAGGGTCCTGGGAAGGAGCCTCCCCTATTTTTCCCTCTCCCTCTGTCTGCCACTCCTGTTTGTGCTCTCTCTCTCTCTCTCTCTGTCAAGTAAATAAATAAATAATCTTTTAAAAAAAAGTTATCTCCTCCTCTTTGTTCATAATGTTGACAATTTTTCTATTTATTAATTTATGAATCTTATTAGAGGTTTATCAATTTTATTAGCTTTGTCAAGGTTCCAGCTTTTGATTTTGCTGAATCCCTCTATTACATGTTTGCTATTTATTTTATTAATTTCTGCTCTTATCTTTATTACTTCCTTTCTTCCCTGGATTGAAGGTAAAGGTGGTGCTGCCCCTCTGTGGAATGGATGACCTTTTCACTAAGTGGTGCTGGAACACTTGTGATACCTACAGAGGGGAAAAGTGAAATTTGATTATCTATCTCACCCTATATACAAAGATCATCAATTCCAGGTAAATGCAGATCTAGAGATGTACAGCAGAACGATAAACCTACTAGAAGGTAATACAGAAAAATACACTCTTGAACTGAGGCTGGGGAGATTTTTTAAATAACTTTAAAATAACACATTAAAAATATTAACCACAAAAAAGATTAATACATTTGAGTTCATTAAAATAAGAACTTGTGCTTATCAAAAGACATCCTTAAGAAAGCCACAGAGTAGGAATATAGCAAAAAAAAAAAAAAAAGGGCTCACCTGAATATACTAAGCATTCCTACTATCAGTAAGAAAAAACACAACCCACTAGAAAAACAGGCATGAAATTTCAAAAAAACCTCATAAAAAAGAGTAGCCAAGGGGCACCTGGGTAACTCAGTAGGTTAAGCACCTGACTCTTGGTTTAGGCTCAGATCATGATCTCAGGATCAGCATGGAGTCTGCTTGAGAACTCTCTCCCCCCTGCCCCTCCACAGGCTAGCAAACATGCACACACGCTCTCTTACTCCCTCTCAAAAAAATAAATAAACAAAATCTTAAAAAAAAAAAAGTAGCCAAATGAAAAAAAAAAAAAATGCTCAATATCATTAGGTATCAAAGAAATGCAAATTTTAAAACAATGACATACTACTACCCAACAGAATGACTAAAATTAAGAGAATGACAATACCAAAGTTTAGAGAAACTAACAGTTAACTCTTTTATACTGATAGCAAGGCTATAAAACTGGTACAACTACTTTGGAAAACTGTTTGGTCTTATCCACTTAAGCTGAACAAAAGTGTGTCCTATGACCCCATCAGTTCTAAAACATGCTTAATGTGTGTAGCCACAGGTGCACCAAAAATCACAACAAGAATGTTCACTGAGGTGCCCGGATGCTCAGTGGGTTAGGCATCTGCCTTCAGCTCAGGATATCATCTCAGGGTCCTGGGATCGAGCCCGGAATCCAGCTCCAGGCTCAGTGGAGAAGTCTGCTTCTCCCTCTCCCTCTGCGCCTCACCCAGCTCATGCTCACTCACATGCTCTCATCCTCTCTCATTCTAAAATAAATGAAATCTTTAAAAAAGTTCACTGAAACATTAATTTGTAAACAGCAAAACATCCAGCAGAATGCTTTTATTAAATTGTGGCATATATAATGGTATATTTTACAGCAACGAAAATGGACATACTCCAGTCAGATGCACCATCATGGATGAATCACATAAAATGATGAGAAAAGAAGTCTCACACACACACCCACCCGCCCACACACTACTTACTAAGTATGCACTGACATTTACATCAATTTTAAGAACAGACAAAAGCATATCGTTTACCAATACTTGTTTAAGTGGTAAAATTGTAAAGAGAAGCAAAGATATATTTACCATAAAATTCAGGATAATGGCTACCTTTGAGGGACAGTGATTAAGAGTAGTCAAGAGGGCATGAGGGGAATTTCCACGGTGCTAGCAATATTCTTGTGATAAATCACTGAGCTATGGAAAAAGGGAGATTCATTGGAAGTAAATATGGCAAATGCTGAAGCTGGGCAATAGGAAAATATTGACTATATTATTCTACATACTTGTATGTAGGATCACATCTTTCTAGACAAATTTTTTTAAAAAAAGAACAAGTAGTTTTGACCTAAATCTTGCTACTACTTGATGTAAATATCATAGAAAATCAAAGTTAAAAGTAAAGGTTAATTCCCCCATCAAAGAAGTTTTTGCATAGATGACCAGAACCAGGAGAATTAGTAGTCAGGTATGTAGGTATAACAGAGATAGCAAGGACTCTAGTATTTAAATGCATGTATTAGATAACCATCCCAAAGAAGGATAAGAGGCAAAGCTGATCAAAAAGGTTAATTTGGGGGACACCTGGGTGGCTCAGTTGGTTAAGCAGCTGCCTTTGGCTCGGGTCATGATCCCAGTGTCCTGGATCCCATGATCCAGTGGGACCAGGATCGAGTCCCACATCAGGCTCCTTGCTCGGCAGGGAGCCTGCTTCTCCCTCTGCCTCTGCCTGCCACTCTGTCTGCCTGTGCTTGCTCTCTCACTCTCTCTCTCTGACAAATAAATAAATTAAAAAAAAAAAAAAAAGGTTAATTTGGGTGCAGGATAATTTGGGGGCACCTGGCTGGCTCAGTCAGTAGAGCATGCAACCCTTGATCTCAGGATCATGAGTTCAAGCCCCACGCTGGGTATAGAGCTTACACTGGAAAAGAAAAAGAAAGAAGAAAAGAAAAGGGTAATTTTTATTACCTACTTAACTGCTATGATTACTCTTACCACTAGATGGAACTCTACATGTAAGGCGATCTGCTTAGTCAAAGGACTAGAAACAGAATCCACAGCTGAAAAATCAATTACAGAATACTGAAATGCAAGTGCTTTTCAGGCATGTTGAACCCATGAATCTGCAAAATTGAAGGCAGTGGGGAAAAAAAAAACAACTTATCCTGCAGATGTATCTTTTGGCTGACTGCTACTACTGCATACCCACAAAACTAAATGTTTCCTCCCTAGTGAATTGCTTAACTCGATTTGTTCTCCAAGAACCACAACCTTGGCACCATCTATCAAAATAGGAGCTATATTTAAAGCTGTCTAAATCTGACTTACCACCCTAAGAGAAGTATGCACTCTCTTACTACTTTTTCAACCCTCTGGCTCTGAATCATGGCTTTCATTGTGCTGCTTTCTGGGAGAGCTGTTAATAAGAATACATATAAATATTAAAGAAGTTATTATTCTTCCTTTTTCTATATATATATATTAAATATGTATATAAAATTTAAACTGGTATCATGAAAGTTGTATATAGAGAGAAAGGATAAAACAGGTCCCATGTGCACAAGCTGGCAGAATTTTTAAGTAACAGAAACAGTTCAAGGTTGATTAGTATCACAAGATTTCTGGAAATTATATCCAATTTCTTAGACAAAAGTTTTGAAACATTTACATTCTAAGGGCTGCCCTTTGAGTAGTTGTCCACGGTTTTGTAAATAGGATCCCTTATCTCTAATTTAGACTCCAAAAGTCTGCAAAAGCATATCTGACCCCTATATTTGATCTCAAACTCATTTCAAAGTACTTAATTTCAAGGTAACTTAATCTGAATTAAATTAAACTAGTTATAAGTTAAGGAATTCCTGATTGCTTATCTTTTTTTAAATTATTTTATTAACATAAAATGTATTATTGATTGCTTATCTTCTTAACCTTAACATTTTTTGGAAACCTGACCTAAGATTTTGTCCTATGGAATGACAATGCAATGTCCTCAGTCAAGAAAGCGAATTATACTTCCTCCAAGTATCAATAACACAAATTTATTGATATCTATTTACTTGTCAATTTTTATCCTTTTGGGTGTCAAGAGAATTGGTATTAGTTCTTTTTTCTTTTTAAAATTTTATTTATTTATTTGACAGAGACATAGAGAGAGAGCACAAGTGGGCAGAGAGGCAGGCAGAGGGAGAGGGAGCCCGATGTGGGGCTCAATCCCAGGATCCTAGGATCATGACCTGAACAGAAGGCAGCCTCTTAACCAACTAAGCCACCCAGGTGTCCCGAATTGGTGTTAATTCTGTTGCCATCACCTCTCTTAATTTTCCTCCTTCAGGCAGGCATACAATAAGAAGAAAGTTTATTTGTATTTATTTATTTATTTATTTGTATTTATTATGTATTTATATGTATGTATTTGTATTAGAAAAATAACATCTTGAATCTGGGTGGCTCAGTCCTTAAGCTTCTGCCTTTGGCTCAGGTCATGATCCTAGGGTCCTGGGATCAAGCCCCACATCAGGCTCCCTGCTCAGTGGGAAACCTGCTTCTCTCTCTCCCACTCCCCCTGCTTGTGTTCCCTCCCTCACTATCTCTCTCTGTCAAATAAACAAATAAAATCTTTAAAAAAAAGAGAGAGAGAAAGAAAGAAAAGAGAAAAATAACATCAAATTCCCTATTTATTTGGGGAAATTTCTATAAAATGCTTTGTTGACAATACAGTAATCTCTTATTATTACCTAAAACAACTTTTACCTAAAAGTTGTTTACCACTCAGAAAAGTATAGTCCAAACTTCAGAAGACTCTATTCCAACAGACTTTAAATGACACGAGCCTCAGGCAACTAATACACTAAGTACTTCTATGTATGATCAGATTAGGTTCCAAAAGACTACGTCTAAATCCGTTTGTTCCAAAGTCCAGAGTCATCCTATCCAAGAGAGACAGCAAGTGCTTTTGCTCTGACATGTGACATTCATCTCTCACACAAGTTCTTAAAAAGAGCTTCTATTACCTAAGTCAGTAGTCATAAGTCTCTTCATCAACTAAGAAGGTGAAATCACAGTTACTCAGGTGTCATTTAAAATCAAACGACCCTAAATAAATTAAAACAAAAAAAAATTTTTTTTAAAAAGGGGACGCCTGGGTAGCTCAGTTGGTTAAGCGGCTGCCTTCGGCTCAGGTCATGATCCCAGCGTCCTGGGATCAGAGTCCCACATCAGGCTCCTTGCTCAGCAGGGAGCCTGCTTCTCCCTCTGCTTCTGCCTGCCGCTCTGTCTGCCTGTGCTCGCTCACTCTCTCTCCCACAAATAAATAAATTAAAAAAAAAAAATTTAAAATCAAACATCCCGGGGCGCCTGGGTGGCTCAGTAGGTTAAAGCCTCTGCCTTCTGCTCAGGTCATGATCCCAGGGTCCTCAGATCTAGCCCTGCATCAGCTCTCTGCTCAGTGGGGAGCCTGCTTCTCTGCCTGCCTCTCTGCCTACTTCTGATCTCTGTCAAATAAATAAAACAAAAATCTTTAAAAAAAAAAAAAATCAAACTAACCACGACCTACTGAGTGCTCTGTACTTTTACGAAATTCTAAGGTATAGGTACAAGAATCTAAGCTAAGTTGCTGGTCTCCGGAAGCTTAAAATTCACTAAGCTTTTATTCTTTTCTTTTCCCCACTATCTCTATTTTCCAAGACACAAGTAGCCAGCTCCAGGTACAATTAGCACATGAGCACCTAGGAAGCCCAATGAGATAACTTCGAAAATTAGGAAACAATTTTTGTTTTATTGCATTTGCATATACACACACATATGTTAGCCTTCGAAGCATCACTATTTTTTTTTAAAGATTTTATTTATTTATTTGACAGACAGAGATCACAAGTAGGCAGAGAGGCAGGCAGAGAAGCAGGCTCCCCACTGAGCAGAGAGCTGATGCAGGGCTAGATCTGAGGACCCTGGGATCATGACCTGAGCGGAAGGCAGAGGCTTTAACCCACTGAGCTACCCAGGTGCCCCGAAGCATCACTGTTTTAAAGAGATCTTAGGGCAACTGCTAAAAATCCTTTGAAATTGGAAGTGTTTATGAGACTTTTTCCTCTGTAGTTAGTCTTAAGCGACCCCCACTTTGGGGAAACACAATATACGTTCCCATTCGGTCTGAATGATACCAACTGTTGAGATGATGTAATATTGAAAAGATGGCATTCTAATATATGAGATTTTTTTTTAAAGATTTTATTTATTTGAGAGAGAGTGTGGGGAGGGGGAGCACAGGGGGGAATGCAGAGGGAGAAGCAGACTCCCTGCTGAGCTGGGAGCCCCGGGACATGGGACTCAGATCCTAGGACCCTAGGATCATGACCTGAGCCGAAGGCAGACACGCAACCAACTGAGCCACCCAGGTACCCTAATATATGAGATTTTATGGTGCAGTTCTCAATCCTTTATCAAGTATGTAATACTTTTGAAATTTTTTGAAGTATTTCAAAAAATATTTTTTTAAATTTAAACATTCTAGCATCTTTTTAACGCTTCTATTTCTCAACACCTAAAAAGAATGTATTGTGTTGGTTAAAATCTTTATGCTGCCTCTGCCTTTGGCTCAGGCCATGATCTCTGGGTCCTGGGATCCAGGCATCAGGCTCTCAGGCTCTTTGCTCAGCAGGGGGCCTGCTTCCCCGCACCCCCCGCACCCCCCCCATCTGCTTCTCGGCCTACTTGTGATCTCTGTCTGTCAAATAAGTAAATAAAATCTTTTAAAAAAAAATACATTTAGCAAATGTAGCTCTCATTATTGCATGCAATTATAAATTTAATATTAATAACTATGTGATTTCTGTATTTTATTCATGAATTTTTCTTTTTATTGTTACTGATAGAACCCAGCTAAGACACTTCATCTCTGTTCAGATGACATATTATCTTAAAGCTGTCAAATCATGTTTTACTTCTTTATTATAATACATCTCAGAAACTTGGACAAAGATCAACCAAACTATTCTAATTTTACATGGGAAAAAATAAGAACAAAAAGAAAGTTAGAATCATATAATCAGGAACATTTCTAAAGTGGATATAGCTTTATGTGATATCTTGGACATTTTCTGTTAAATTGGGAGAGGTTTATTGGCTCAGATTATTATTGTAGGTTTTTTTAAAGGTTTATTTATTTTTGAGAGAGAGTGAGAGAGAGAGTAACTGAGCAGGAGCAGGGGGAGGGGCAGAGGGAATCTCAAACAGACTCTCCACCAACTGGGGAGCCCAACGTGCGGCTCGATCTCCCAACCACAAGATCATGACCTAAGCCAAAATCAAGAGTTGGACCCTCAACCAACTGAACCACCCAGGTGCCCTTATTACTGTGTTTCTATAATCTGAGTCCCAAGATATTAGTTTTATGCTATATAATACACTCTAGTCAGTAAGCAAGAAATTTGATTTATTTGAAACTGATCTATATGCCTTTAAAGGAAACATCTCTTTTCCATACTTGTGTATATAAGCAATATTTTAGTTAAAAAACCAAAGGGTTGGGGCGCCTGGGTGGCTCAGTGGGTTAAAGCCTCTGCCTTCGGATCGGGTCATGATCCCAGGGTCCTGGGATCAAGCCCCGCATCGGACTCTCTGCTCGGAGGAGAGCCTGCTTCCCCCTCTCCCTCTGCCTGCCTCTCTGCCTACTCGTGCTCTCTCTCTCTCTATGTCAAATAAATAAATTAAAACAAAAACAAAAACAAAGGGTTAATACTTCAGCACAGCTAAATTTAGCAGCCAGGTGACTGGTTTTTTCTGTGGTTCTATTTCATTCTTGCAGTAATAAAACACTGGTGTCTAGCTTTCAGGTAATAATTCAGCTTGACAAATCACATATATTTAATCTGGCAACTGATACTGTTATTTATTATGTTTTCATCTGATTACCTTAAAAGCTATGGTTTTATATAGTGTTATAGTTAAGAATTTGACACTAACACATTTCCCATTATAAAACATATTATCATTAACCCACTTGATACTTGAATAATTATTTATAAGGTAGAACACAAAAGTTGTGACCATCTGACAAAATTGTTTTCCCCCCACTATATCATCATGGTTTGGTTTGGTTTTTTTTAACATTTTTTATTTATTTATTTGACAGACAGAGATCACAAGTAGGCAGAGAGGCAGGCAGAGAGAGAGGAGGAAGCAGGCTCCCTGCGGAGCAGAGAGCCCGATATGGGGCTTGATCCCAGGACCCTGGGATCATGACCTGAGCTGAAGGCAGAGGCTTTAACCCTTTAACCCAGGCACCCCAATATATCACCATAGTTTTATACTTAATTACAGAAAAGAATAATAGTTTTCCTACAAGATTTTAAGTAATAACTAAAGACCACAACACAAAAAGATAATACAAGATCATTAACTGCCAAATCCATGCTACACACAATAAAAGATGTACAAATTCAGAAAGAGAAGAGAAACTTTCACCCTTATACAGGAGTTGAGATTTGAGGTAGGTCTTAAAGATGAGTAGGGTTTGGACAGTGGAAAAAATAAATAAGTAGTACTTAAGTAAGGGGCCCTTTTTAAAAAAAAAGATTTTGTATTTATTTATTTGTCAGAGAAAACGCACAAGCAGGGGGAACAGCAGGCGGGGAGAAAGCAGGCTCTCTGCTAAGCAGGGAGCCCAATGTGGGACTGGATCCCAGGACCCTGGGATCATGACTTGAGCTCAAGGCAGAAGTTTAACCGACTGAGCCACCCCGGTATCCCAGTAAGGGGCCTTTTTGTTTGACTAGTTTTTTAAAAAAACATAAAATGTGTTCTCCACATATTAGTGGCAAGCCGTTTTCAAAACATAACCTTAAATAAATGGGGGTGTGCAGAGGGGTCACTAAGATTAGTGCAGTGGACATCTTATTTTTTCATCCCCAACATCTATATTCTCCTTCCTCTGATAACATCATACCAATCTTCTTTTGGGCAATAACCTCTCCCCCTCTTTCAGTGGATGTGGCTTGGTGGGTTGACCCTACTCCCTGGGCAACAAGTGTGAGCACAAGACCCAGGCTTAACTAACCGAAACAATCTATCCTCCTCGTTGATTGCGCAAAGGCCCACAAAGTCAAACTAGAAAAAAAAAGACTCAATTCCAAGATTCTTGCTGGATGCTAAGATTGTTAAACCTGTGGAATGCCAGACTGAAGCTGCTTGTGGTCCATTACTGCTATCTTTGGTGAAGAACCTGCCTTTTCAAAAGGCAAATACAGAGGAAATCAAATCTAAGAAAGTAAAAGGCAGGGGCGCCTGGGTAGCTCAGTGGGTTAAAGCCTCTGCCTTCTACTCAGGTCATGATCCCAGGGTCCTCGGATCGAGCCCGGCATCAGGCTCTCTGCTCAGCAGGGAGCCTGCTTCCTCCTCTCTTTGCCTGCCTCTCAGCCTACTTGTGATCTCTGCCTGTCAAATAAATAAATAAATAAAATCTTAGGAAAAAAAAAAAAAAAGAAAGAAAGAAAGTAAGAGGCAGATGCCTAGTGACATTGAGTTGAGAATTTCAATACAAGTTAACCATGCTTAATCTAGCCCCTGGACTTTCCAGTTTCTTGAGCCAATCAACAGCACCTCTTTGCTTAAGCTAGTTTAAATTGCTGTCACATATAACTGAAAGAATCCTAACAAAACAATGTTTAAAATGTCAGCTGCTAGGATAAATCCGAACCCCTCTTTGGTCGTTTTGGTTATTTTGCCTCCCTACCTCCTTCTTGGGAAATCTCTGTTCTCTGAGATCACTTCTTGCTGGGCTCATTCTCACCACTGCCTCCAAAGCCTGCCCCCGTGGCTGTGGCAGGCAGCCTCTACTAGAAAGTCACCCTCTCTCTCCTTTTTTTAATTTTTTTTTAAGATTTTTTTTTATATATTTGACAGAGATCACAAGTAGGCAGAGAGGCAGGCAGAGAGAGAGGAAGGGAAGCAGGCTCCCTGCTGAGCAGAGAGCCCAATGCGGGGCTTGATCCCAGGATCCTGAGATCGTGACCTGAGGCAGAGGCCTAACCCACTGAGCCACTCAGGCGCCCCTCCTTTTTTAATTTTTGTCTGATCTCCTGTGCTTCTCCCTGCTGTACCATTTTTCCAACGCTTCTCAGTTTTTCATAAGCCAGTCTTGGTTTTCCTTACAGATGTGAACTTCTGTTCAGCCAAATGCACCAATCGCAGCATATGGCATGCAGCCTTTCTTTGGTTCTTCAGCTCAACTCATTTCAGCAATTTTCATTGTTCTACATTATTCAAAATTTTTTTTAAAAAATAGCAAAACCATCCGTGCAGCTGAGTAGCTCAGTCCATTAAGCATCTGCCCTCGGCTTAGGTCGTGATCTCAGGGTCCTGGGATCAAGCGGCTGGAGTCCAGCGTTGGGCTCCCTACTCAGCTGGGAGTCAGCTTCTCCCTCTCTCTCTGTCCTTCCCATGCTCATGCTCTTGAGCTCACACTCTCTCTCACTAATAAATAAAAGCTTTAAAAAAAAAAAAAAGCAAATAACTGACGTTGATGTTAAAACTAAATTCAGGACAAAAGGGTATTACTCTGATAATTATAAAAACTACACTTGTTCTGAAGATTCAGCTACAATACCTAGTCCTAGAACAAAACCCCCCAAAAATTACTGTACATTAGAACCTGGCAGAAGTGCAGTAACTCTTTTGAAATTATATATATTTCAAGATCATTACAAACACCAATTTCTAAAACCTCATATAACTACCTATCAGAAGTTCCAGGTAAAAAGATAGGGAAATGTGAAACTAGCTTGCTCAAAGACACACACTGCTTTAATTGAGAGGAAAGTATCAATAAACAACACACCCTCTGGGATCTTTGCAAGTTTGAAAATGCCAAGATCAATAAGGTAATGCTAATTACTTTAAATACCAGCATGCCTCAAAAAAATAAAATGCAGATAAACAACAGTTATTAGGTTAAATATAACTTAACAGTCTTGCTCCAGGTGCTTTAATCCAGGAAACAGTCATTCTATTTGGAAAGCATATAGACTTTTACAAGCTTACATGCAAATAAGTGTATCATTGCAAATTTAAGTAGCAATCACTTTCTTGTCCTCACTGACTTGTTTCTGCCCCTCCTCCTCCATTCAGATCCTACACATTATCTCCCATACTTGTCTATAAGAGCCTTAGGAAGTGCTGCCACAAGGGAAGCACAGAACTGGAGGGAGATGATTCTCCACATGTGCCAGTTACGGATTTAAGGCCTCTCACCCATCCTTGGCTACTCTGCAAAAATGGAGCTGGAGCCTTTAAATACATTTCCTTCTCCAGTTGGCACAATGTTGAGCATTATTAACAAAGAACACTGGAGACACATGGCAGGAGGAAGGACCTTTCCCTTTCTGGTTCCAGGGCGCTCCGCTGGGCAAGCTCCTGTAGTAGGCAAGCTCCTCCAACACCCAGTCCCCACAGCAAGGGCAGCATCTCGTGATAGCCTCCTGCAGTCTACAACTCTCAGCAGCATCCATAAACCAGTAGCTTCCCTCCAAGACACCTCCCTATGAACAGCTTTCCCCAGTACCCTCAAGGGTGAATTTCTAGTAGGTTCTATAAGATGAATTTCCAACAAATTCTACCACAGCAACTTTTCTGCCATTCAATGTGATAAACAGCCATGCCTTAAACAAGGTCTGGACCTCTTCCTTGTACATTCTACTTCAGCCCTCAGGATTATAGTAGATTCTTTTTTTATTTTTTAATCAAGGTATAATTAGCAAATAAAATTGCAAGATATTTAAGGTGTACAGCATGATGAGTTTGATATATATATAAGCTAATTGTGATTATCTACTGTTTACATAATCTTTAGAGATCTCTTTTCTTTGTTCAAATTACTGTATAATTTCTGTGTCCTAGTTGAACCCTGACTGATACACCAAGTAAAACTAGCAAACCAACAGCACAAAAGAGATGGACTCTGGCATTTCTAGAAACAACCTATCCTAAAAGATGGTTAGTATAGTTAAGAGGGCTCAGGCAAAGTAACCAGAGAGTATCTTCAAAAAGAAAATGGTGATTTGGGGTGCCTGGGTGGCTCAGTGGGTTAAAGCCTCTGCCTTCGGCTCAGGTCATGACCCCAGGATCCTGGGATCCAGTCCGAGTCCGAGTCCGGCATCCGGCTCTCTGCTCCGCAGGGAGCCTGCTTCCCTTCCTCTCTCTCTGCCTGCCTCTCTGCCTACTTGTGATCTCTGTCTGTCAAATAAATAAATAAATAAAATCTTTAAAAAAAAAAAGGGGAAGAAAATGCTGATTTAAAAAAGAAAAGAAAAAAAAAAGAAAGAAAAGAAAAAGCAATAATCTAGTCAACTGTAATATGTCCCTCCCAAAGATAAAATGGGACAAGCTAAGGGGCACCTGGCTGGCTCAGTCTGTTAAGCATCTGCCTTCAGCTCAGGTCATGATCTCAGGGTCCTGGAATCAGCCAATTGAGCCCCAAATGGGCTCCCCACTCAGCGGGGAGTCTGCTTCTCCCTGTCCCTCTGCCCCTCCCTCCAACCCCTCTCTCTCTCAAATAAATAAATAAAAGCTTAAAAAAAGGAAGCAAGCTCATATACCTACCTTGCATATTCTTCATGCAAATTACCAAGTTTGCATTTATCAGTTGGCTTCTTGTGAGCCTGAATGGAGTTGGTCTCCTCAAACCCATCTAATGAATAAAATAGTGTCTCAACTTGAAATAACAACAAAAAGACTGCCACTCTCTGATATCCTTCCTCACAACCAACCAGCAACCTCCATCTTTAACATTTGTTAATTTCACAAATGCTACCAAAGGTTAGAAGCAAAGAAAAGTAAGCCACTTACCGGTTTATGAGGATTAATTTCAAAGATTTTTTAAATTTATTTTTGCAAGAGAGAGAGAGAGATCAAGCATGAGCAGGAGGGAGTGGCCAGAGAGAGAAGCAGACTTCCCCTGAGCAGGGAGCTAGACATGGGATTCGATCCCAGGCCCCAGGATCATGACCTAAGCCAAAAGCATTCACAACCAACTGAGCCACTCAGGTGCCTGAATTTTAAAATTCTATTCTTCTTCCCCTCTCTCTGCCAACACTGACCCTATCTATAAGTATAATGGTCAAATTCTCTAAGCAAAGTAACTGATAAAAATATCAAATAAAATTACTCAGATTCAAGAAAGACCACTAAAGAATCTATTCAACATTACCCTTCAGATAGGATTTGACAGCACAAATACAAAACTGGATTCATATATTTTAAATCATGTTTACCCACTTGTGCATGTGAGAACAGGCAAGTCTTCCTAAGATCAGTAAAGATTCCATCTATCACTTTTCTTGAAGGGCCACACTGCTGTCTTATTAGAGAAAGAACACTTTAATTAAAAAATCTTCAGGGAC
>PISX010006954.1:0-92989 GCA_004024625.1 Mellivora capensis | reverse complement strand
AAGGGTGTTGAGGGAAATTGGGGGGGAGATGAACCATGAGAGACTATGGACTCTGAAAAATAACCTGAGGGTTTTGAAGGGGCGGGGGGTGGGAGGTTGGGGGAGCCTGGTGGTGGGTATTATGGAGGGCACGCATTGCATGGAGCACTGGGTGTGGTGTAAAACTATGAATTCTGTTACGCTGAAAAGAAATAAAAAACAAAAAAAAAACAATAAATAAATAAAGATTTTTTAGGGGCGCCTGGGTGGCTCAGTGGGTTAAAGCCTCTGCCTTCGGCTCAGGTCATGATCCCAGAGTCCTGGGATCGAGCCCCAAGTCGGGCTCTCCGCTCAGTGGGGAGCCTGTTTCTCTTCCTCTCTCTCTGCCTGCCTCTCTGCCTGTTTATGATCTCTGTCAAATAAATAAATAAAATCTTTTTTAAAAAAAAAAGATTTACTTATTTGAGAGAGAGAGGGAAGGCATGAGTGGGAAGGGGGGAGGGATAGGGAGAGAATCTCAAGCAGACTCCATGCTGACCATGGAGCCCACCACAAGGCTCGATATCATGACCCTGACATCATGACCCTGGGATCATGACCTGAGCCAAAACCAATAGTCAGACCCTCAACCGACTGAGACACCCAGGCACCCACAAAATGAATTCTATTATATGTTTCCATACTCCCTAATGTCTGCCACAACATATGCTATTTTATTTGTTAAAAGAGTCTAACTAAAAAAATTAAATAAATTTAAAAAAAAGAGTCTAACTACCCAATTTCTAAAGAGATGAGCTGTGAGCAACTTTGTAGAGAAGCACTGACACTGTATTACGAGTAAGTTGTTATGTATCATTAGTGATTCATAGATGAAGAACCCTCTCAAGAGTATATAACAGTGGGCATACACTCATGGTAGAATATGGATTTTCCTATAGGAAATTTAGAAACAGGGTCCAAGATGAAATAAACTGTCCACAGTTGGAAGACAGGAAGAAGTTTCACCCATTCTGAGAACTAAAGAAATATTTCAAAAAGCAAAAAGATGAGAGAAAAGCTTCTCTAGTATGGTGAAATATGCAAGGTATAGGAAAGACCTTTCTCCATGTTTTATATCCTCTTTTTTTTAATTCAAGTATAATTAACACTCAGTGTTATACTAGTTGGAGGCATACAATATAATGACTCAACAATTCTATACATTACTCACTGCTCAGCATGATAAATATACTTGTAAGCTTCTCCAACCTTCCTGATTATGGAGGTTTTCTCACTGTTTGGAGAACCCTCACATTAGATCTTGCACATCATCCACACCTGAAGCAAATCCCACAGCCCAGAGACCTTGCTTGACAGGGAAAAGTAAACTAAAAGATGAAAAAAACACTGAAACATATGTAAATGCAATTTTCACAGGAAGACCTGAGCCAGATGGCAAAAGGGAAACTTCATTTGCTATGGCTTTTAGTCATGAATCTTAGAAACACTAGTGTGCCAACTACTGCTTAAGAATTTACTACTGTTAAAAAAAAAAAAAAGAATTTATTACTGTTAGAATAACTCCTTGAAGGAAAAACTGTTTTGTTTAGAACCATCCAGTTTCTAACACAATAGTGAACATGTACCAGAAGTTAATTGACTTTGATTTCCTTTTGATGTACTCATGTCTTAAGCATACTATAGCATGCTGTCTACTGTAATAAAATTTGATAACTTCCTTGGAAAATTAAAGAGTATATACTTCACCTTGAAACAGAATGGCAAATGTTTTTAAAATTTCTACCAGAAGACAATTTCAACAGAAAATTCCATTAAAATAGGGGCGCCTGGGTGGCTCAGTGGGTTAAAGCCTCTGCCTTCGGCTCAGGTCATGATCCCAGGGTCCTGGGATCGAGCCCCGCATCGGGCTCTCTGCTCAGCAGCGAGCCTGCTTCCTCCTCTCTCTCTGCCTGCCTCTCTGCCTACTTCTGATCTCTGTCTGCCAAATAAATAAATAAATAAATAAATCTTTAAAAAAAAAAAAAGAAAATTCCATTAAAATAGCAACATTCATACCCACTCACTTTAAGGATCCCCAACAAAGGAAAATTGGGCTATTCAACTTGGACTTTAAGAATGAGTGAATTGAATGGTATTTGGCAAAAACCTTCATCAAATTCTCAGACTTAATTAGAGGATACCAAACCTTAGGTTTGGTTTTAATACCATATTTGTTATATGGACACTTTCCTCTACCATTTCAAATTTTTGCCTACATCCCACCATGTTCTGAATAAAAATGTACTTATTTGGGGAGTGTATTATTTTGCCTATAGTTATTGTTGTATATTGTTATTGGTATCTTAATGAATTAATTCTGCACTAACAGTTACAGTCGTAGGAAATCTGCTGATACAGCTGAGTTGAATCCTAATAAAGCCAATCCATTATGCCAAAAGCAACTGTGCTCATAATCATAGTAACAACACTGTACTTCTTTCCCAATAAAATTAACAATTCCAAATGTCATTTCCTACCTCATGCCTATCCACATGCACAACTGGAAGATTACCTGTTTTTATCTTTTTATATTATCTCTTCTCTCCATTAATATTTACTCTTAAGGAGCAACCTATCTTATGCATTAAGTCAGAGTTTGAAATCACCAGTTATCCTATGCATTAAACTGCCTCTGTATTTTAACTATGGAAATAAAAATGTCTTAAATTCATTTATGTGATAGTCAAAAATGTTGAATATGTTATAAAAAAATGAATACACACATAATCTTAACATTCAAATTCCTAAATAGCATGAATTCTATTTATACATATATAGGTGATAATTTTTCTTTTTTTAATTATTTATTTATTTGACAGAGATCACAAGTACGCAGAAAGGCAGGCAGAGAGAGAGGGGGAAGCAGGCTCCCCACTGAGCAGAGAGCCCGATGTGGGGCTCGATCCCAGGACCCTGGGATCATGACCTGAGCCCAAGGCAGAGAGAGGCTTTAACCCACTGACCCACCCAGGTGCCCCTACATGTAATAATTTTTCAAAGAATAAAGTTCATTTAAGATTCTAAGAAGTAATTTTTTGGAGGGCGTCTGGGTGGCTCAGTCAGTAAAGCATCTCCCTTCAGAACAGATCATGATCCCAGGGTCCTGGGATCAAGCCCCACATTGGGCTCCCTGCTCAGCAGGGAGTCTGCTTCTCTCTCTCTCTCTCTCCCTCTCTCCCTCTCTCTCCCTCTGCCTCTTCCCCTACTCACACGCACGCTCTCTTCCTCTCTCTCTCAAATAAACAAACAGATAAAATCTTAAAAAAAAAAATTCCAAGAACTTATTTTGTTGGTAAATTCTTTAAAGACATTAAAAAAATTCTCAAAATTAGTTATAATATTAATGTCTATAGAAACTGAGTTTAAAGTATGAGATGATCATTGGGGATATTTGCTGTCTTTCGTAAATCAGATTATCTTATGACCTCAATGTGAAACTTCAAACAGTTGACTATTTTTCCATTTCAACCAGAAGTTATTTACTTTACACCTGACTGGTTCTTAAGCACAGATTTATATACTAGCTTTCACATGTTAGGTGCATTTCTTATCTGGTGAATATAACCATATCTGAATATTAAAGGAAAATATAAATAATATTAGCTTTGCTATGCAAATTAGAAATGCCTTTGGGATAAAACCAGGCCTCCAGGTATTTTTAAATAAGCAGTTACAGAAGTGTATTTCATGTTCAGTTTACTTCCCAACTACTTTAAATACTATTGATCTCAGCATTGTTTATATATAATTATAACTGGTTCATTTCCCTTTGAAACACTTATTTTTGATGATAACATGAAAATTTACCAAAGGCATTGAAGGGAACAGGTAAGCCTTTATCGAAGTTACTGAATGGCCAAAGATTATTGTTGGGGTCTCATGTGAACATTTTAAAGTTACCACAATTGTTTGGAATTTTTTATTGCTCAAGACTCTATTTCAACATTCACATGTCTTTTCTTATTGTTTTAAAAAACAGGAAATATTTGTTCATAAGGTAATCTTTAATGTTAGAGATAGTTTTCAAAAGTCCAATAAAAAGTAAAACACTGTAATCCTACTCAATAGGGTTTGGAGATCACTCTTTTCTCCCTAGTTTATATTCCCCCGAAAAACCTTATCAAGTGATAAATCTGTTAAAACAATGAGGACTGTTTGGTCTTACTTCCAGATAAGACAATGAATGTGCCTGCCATTCATAAGTATGTTATAGTTTAGATTTACAATTGGTTTTAAAATGTTTTAGTTTGAGAGCACCTGGGTGACTTAGTCAGTTAAGCATCTTGATTTAGGCTCAAGTCATGATCTTGGGGTCATGGGACTGAGCCCCATATTGGGCTCTACAGTCAGTGCAGTCTCTGTCCCTCTACCTCTGTTCCTCCCTCTGCTCATTCTCTCTCTAAAATAAATAAATAAAATATGGGGTGCCTGGGTGACTCAGTGGGTTAAAGCCTCTGCTTTCGGCTCAGATCATGATTCCAGGGTCCTGGGATCGAGCCCCAAGTTGGGCTCTCTGCTCAGCAGGGAGCCTGCTCCCTTCTCTCTCTCTGCCTGTGTCTCTGCGTACTTGTGATCTCTGTCAAATAAATAAATAAAATCTTTAGAAATAAGTAAATAAAATCTTAAAAATGTTTTAGCTTGTTTACTAATTATAAATTGACTATATACTCACTCCACCAACAACACATACATAAAAGTAAATAATTCCCAATGGCAATTGAAGGCCTATACTAAACTGCTAGAATTCTGGAATACTGTTGTCTACACATAAATGAAGATAAGATACTTTGAAGACAAAGACCCTCCAGAAACAACTAATGATCTATTTCACTTGACTTTATGAGTAACTTCATCAATTTTATAGATGTTAGAGCTATCCCAGCTGGGAATCTCCCATTACAATTCACATAACTATATTCAACTGAATAAAGCTCTAGGTCAGGTATAGCAGACAGGCTTTCTTACCTGTGCAAAAGCAGAGAGCTGACTGAAATGCTGTTTTAATTCAAGACTCAGTAGGAAAGAGAATTGTGAACAATCAGTAAAGACCACTAAGGAATGGAAGGGGAAGAATGACGACACAATGGAAAGGTATTTGGCCCTCTCCCCCAGGGTAAAGGCATCACCTATCAACTGCGTAAATCCCACAGTAGTTCTAGCAATGTCATCTCTCTCAGTCCAATTAACTCCTAAATACAATGTCAATATAAGTTTTTAAAATATGATCGTCTTCCACTCATAGGAAAAAGTATTCCAAGGATTTCTATGTCTCCTTCAAAGCACAACTAAAAATCCTGGGCATTATATATAAAACCAGAAAACTCTGAAGATGGAGGAAAAATGACATGCTGGGAATCTTGGAGCTCAAGGAACAACATGGTGATGAGTTCCCCGGATTTTTCTTTTTGCCTCACATATCACAGATTTGGAGCTGGAAAAGTTGAGAACCTAGAAATGTCAATACATGCAGTAAAAAAAAAAAAAGAAAAAAGAAAAAAAAAAGTCTCAGCAAAAGCCTGTTCTATCTAGCCAAAAAGACCAGGAAAGAGGCAGCCTAACAAGAAAGAAAACTTTAGACATTAACCACTCAATCTCAATCTATCACCACAAGAAAAAACAATGTGGCCCCACTACCACCCACACCAACAAAGGCAAGGTGGGGAATCCAGATTTCAATCCATGCAAGGCTATACTAAAACTTCCCACCCTCCCCTTCCCCTCTGGGGCAACATCTGAACTTCCACTATTCTGGAGAATTTTTACAATTAGATCTTGAACATCATCCACACCTACAACAAATCCCACAAGCCAAAAGATCTTCTCTAACAGGAAAAAGTAATCGGAACTTTCACCACTACATGGAGGTGAGTGAAGGAAAAAGAATAAGGAGGTACTCTAGCTCCTCCCAGCCAGAGGCCTAGCAGAGAGTGGTTAACTCCTGTACCCACTCAGCAGTAATGAAAAGCCCTTCCCCACTACTTAGGTGTCAACAAAAGCCAAGAAGGTGTCAACAAAGGCTAAGAAAGGAACCTAAACTTCTAATCTCTTCTAAAGTGAAAGAGAGGCACCACCTTTTCCCCTCATGGAGTGATATCAAAGAAAGCCAGCCTAAACAGGTTTAAGTTAAGACATGGAGTCCAACGTGTCCAGTTGCAATTAAAAAAAAAAAAATCACTCATCATACCAAGAGCCAGGAATATATAAAACTGAATTTTAAAAAAACCAATAGAAGCTAACACCAAGAGGACAGAACTGTTAGAATTATCCAACTAAATTTTTAAGCAAACCATCGTGAAAATGCCTTAACAAGCAATTATAAAGACACAAGAAACAAACTAGAAACCTCAGCAAAGTCACAAAAAGCCTCAGCAAATAGACAGAGGTACAAAGAAAAATAAAATGGAAATTCTAGAAATGAAAAGTACAAAAACTAAAATAATCCCGCAGAGGACAGAGTAAAGAATCAGTGAGCCAGAAAAGAAAAACAGAAATTAGATGAATAGTTCTTACTTCCCTTAAAGACACCAACATTGTCTCCACAAACATTTCTAGAAATCCTCCAACAAACTATAATCATTAATGTTTTTCAAAATTCTAGAAGCTTTTTCTCAGGTTTTCAAGGGTTATTTTCTTATTACTCTATGCTGTCAAAGATAAAACAACAGCATAAATGAACAAAGTATTAATTATGTTGGACGACTTAATGTAAAGGAATTTTACACATCAAATACTTTAGAAAAGCAACATTTATAACACTTATAACTAGACTTAGCAACAAGTGCACTGTAATTCCTAGACATTTATATTTGGTCTAGAATACATCTTTTTACCACATTCAGCCTTTCAAAATAAAATTCCTCATTTTTAAATTTTAAATGCCTAGCCAATTTTAGAATGAAATCCAGAAAATGAAAAGAAACATCCATAGAAAAACTTTGGGCATTCCTACATTTCATAATTATGAAAACTATATGATTTAAAGGCAGTAAACAACCCAAGTACTTGCAGTTATTTTGAGTAATTTCCCAACACTCTGACACCATGTATATTTTATTCATATGAAATTCTAAAAGTACTCATAATTTCTTGACATACTGGCATAGTAAATGAAATTTTATTCACATGAAATTCTAAAAGTACCCATAGATTTCTTGACCTACAGGCATAGTAAATGGAAGTAATAAAACTATCATTAAGCATCTCCAAGCAGATATCCAAAAAAGAGAAGAAATCAAGAAAAAGGTAGTTCCATGTGCATTACTGTTACACTAGTTTCAGGTACACATAGTGATTCAACTTCTTTATATATTATGCTACACTCACAAGTTTCACTACCCTATGTCATCATACAAAGCTATTATCAGTGACCGTATTCCCTATGCCATGTTTTTATTCCCATTACTTATTCATTCTATAACTGGTAACCAATATCTCCTACTCCCCTTCATTCAGCTTGCCCATGCTCCCATTCCCCTCCGCTCTGGCAACCATTAGTTTGTTGTCTATATTTATAGATATGGTTGTTTATTAATTTGTTTTTTTAGATTCCACATATAAGTGAAATGATATGGTATTTGTCTTTCTCTGATTTATTTCACTTAGCTTATACCCTCTAGGTTGATCCATGTCACAAATACAGAGCTCTCATCATTTTTTATGACTGTATAATATTATAATGCACACAGATACCACAATTTTCCTTATTCATTCATCTATCAATGGACACTTAGGTTGCTTCTATATTTTGCTTATATATATAAAATGCTAAAATAAATACAGGGCATTTATCCTTTTAAATTAGTGTCTTCCTTTTCTTTGGATAAATACCCAGTAGTAGAATTACTGATCATATGGTAATTCTATTTTTAATTTTTTGCAGAACTTCCATACTGTTTTCCACAGTGACTGCACCAGTATGCATTCCTACCAAGAGTGCACTAAGATTCTTTTTTTCCCACAGCCTCACCAACACTTATTTCTTGTCTTTTTTATTTTAGCCATTCTGACAGGTACAAGGTGATATCCCATTGTGGTTCTGATTTACACTTCCCTGATGATTATCTTCATGTGTCTGCTGGACATCTGTATGTCTTCTTTGGGAAAACATACTACCCCAAGCAATCAACCCCTATCAAAACACCAAAAGCATTTTTCACCAAACTAGAACAAATAATACTAAAATCTGTATGGAACCACAAAAGATACCAGAGCACCAAAGCAATCTTGAGAAAGAAAAGTAAAGCTGGAGGTATCACAAGATTTCAAGATGTAGTACAAAGCTGCCTTAATCAAAAACAGTATGGTACTAGCACAAAAAACAGACACATAGATCAATGGAACAGAATAGAGAGCCCAGAAAAAAATCCCATGTTAATATGGTCAATTAATCCTCAATAAAAGAGGCAAGAATATACAATGGGAAAAGACAGTCTCTTCAATAAATGGTGCTGGGAAATCTAAACAGCAACATGTGAAAGAATGGAACTAGACCACACTTTTTTTCACCATACACAAAAATAAACTCAAAGTACATTAAAGACCTAGATGTGAGACCTGAAAGTGTTTTAGAAAATGTTTAAGCAATAGCTACTATTTTAAAATTTTCAAGGAAAAAAAAAGGAATTAAGTTTTAAAATAAAATAACCCCAAGATCTCAGCAGCTTAACACCCAACTACATACAGTTGCCTTCTACTAGCACCTTCCGATACAAGTTAGAGATGGATGGAAAGGGAAAGTGTTTGGCTTTGAGTCACTCAAAGTCCCAGCTTCTGGCATCTTGTGATCCTTTGAATCCTCTGAATCCCTCCCATTCAGCTGGTAGATAGGACCAGAGAGCTGGTGTAAGAGTGCCTGGCCTAAAAAGTATCTTTCCTGTGCCAGGCCTAAAAGTGAGATATATTATTCCCACCCACAATCCATTTGCCAGAATTCAATTGTAATGTCATGCCTAAAGGCAAAAGAAAACTGGAAAACAGTCTAGTTGTATGCCCAGAAAAAAAGAAAGTAAGCCCTAGCAGTCTCTGCCTTAATAGTATCAGTACTTTATTAGAAGTCTGAAGAAATGGTATAATAATACCTGAAACATTTTCTATGCATACTAGTATTCCCTATATTGCAGGTATAGTGGGCTTGACCACAAGACTTTAGCATCAAAAGGCTACATTTCCCTTTTTCATCGTTGTATTCACAGTGCCTGGTGTAACACTTTAGCAGCCATATGGTTTGCTAATATTTTCTCCCATTCTGTAGTAGCCTTTCACTCTGTGTCCTGTGCTGTGTAGAGCTTTTTATTTTGAGGTAGTCCCACTTGTCTTTTGTTGCTTACACTTTTAGTCATTACACAGAAATCACATCCAATACCAATGTCATATAGTTAGTCCCCTATGTTTCTTTCTAGTGGTTTTACAGATTTTCGTCTTAAATTTAAATCTTTAACTTCTTTTGAGTTGATTTTTGTGTATAATATAAGAAAGGATTCCAATTTCATTTTTTTGTATGTGAATAGCCAATTTTCCCAACACCACTGTTGAAAAGACTATCCTTTACCCATTTGGCACTATTACAAAAAAATTAGTGACCATGTTTGCATGGATTTATTTCTGAGCTTTCTGTTCTGCTCTATTGGTCTCTATGTCTGTTATGATCGTACCATACTCTTTTGAATACTGTCACTTTGAAATATTGTCATTTTGATTTTGAAAGCAGGAAGTGTGATGCCTCCATATTTGTTCTTGCTCAAAATTGCTTTGGATATTAGAGCCTATTTGTGGTTCCACATTTTAGAATTATTCTATTTCTATGAAAAATGTTATTGGGATTTTGATAGAGGTGGCATTAAATCTGTACAGTGTCATGAGTACTATGGACATTTTAATAATATTAAGTCTTCCAGTCTTTACATTTAATTATGTCTTCTTAATTTTTTTCTTTGATGTATTAGTTTTCAGTGTACAGGCCTTTTACCCACTTAAAGTTTATTCCTAAGTATTTTATTCTTTCTTACGATATTCTAAGGAAATAGCTTTCTTACTTTCCTTTTAGAACAGTTCTTTGTTAGCATATACAAATGCAACTTATTTTTGTATATTGATATTACATCCTGTAAATTTACTAAATTCACTTATTATAAGTTTTTCTGTGGAGTCTTTACAGTTTTCTACACACAGATTATGTCATCTCCAGAAACAGTTTTCTTCTTTACAATTTGTTGCCTTTTATTTATTTTGTTTATCTAATTTCTCTGGCTAAGACTTCCAAAACTGTGTTAATCAGAAATGCAGAATCCCTGCATTTGTCCTGCTCTTTAAAAAAGCTTTCAGCTTTTCACCATTAAATATTTTTTGTTAGCTGTCAGCTTTTCATGTGGTTTTTCTTATGCTAAGGTAAACTCCTTCTATAGTTTGTTGAGAGATTTTTATTATGAAATGATGTCAAATTCTGTCTAATGTTTTTTCTGAATCAATATGATCATGTGATTTTTTATCCATCTTAATGTGATGTATCACATTTATTTATTTGCATTATGTTAAACTACCCCTGCATCCCAGGAACAAATACTACTTTATCAAGGTATATGATCCTTTAAAGACCTGTTGAATTTGGGTTGCTAGCATTTTGTTGAGGTTTTTTGCATCAATATTCATCAGGGATATTGGTCTGCAGTTTTCTTTTTTCATAGTGTCCTTTTCTAGCTTTGGTATCAGACTGATGAAGGTTTTTGTGAAATGAGTTTAGATGTGTTTCCTTTTCTTTAGGTTTCTGGAAGAGTTTAAGTATTAGTATTAATTCTTCTTTAATTTTGGTAGAATTCACCAGTAAAGCCATCTGCTCCTGCGATTTTCCTTGCTAGAAAGTTTTGGATTACTGTTTCAGTCTCCTTATTCATTTTAGGTTTTTCAGATTTTCTATGTCTTCATGATTCAGTCTTGATAGGTTGTCTTCTGAAATTTACCCATTTCTTTTAGGTTATTCAATTTTTTGACATTGATTTGTTCATAGTAGTCTCTTATGCTCCCTTTATCTCAGTGACATCAGTTGTGATGTCTCTTCTTTCATTTCTGAATTTCTTCCTTCGAGTCTTCTTTTTTCTTATTCTAACCAGAGTTGTGTCAATTCTATTGATCTTTTCAAAAAACCAACTCCCAGTTTCATTAATTTTTTCCTAGTTTTTTTTGTTATTGCTTATATATTCTCTTTCATTTATTTATGCTCTATATTTCCTCCCATCTGCTAACTTTGTACTATCTTGTTCTTTTTCATGTTCCTTAGGTGTAAATTTTTTTAATCTTTCTTCTTTTTTAATGTAGATCGTTATCACTATAAAATTCCCTTTATCTTTTGCTGCATCCCATAAAGCTTGGTATATTGTGTTTTCTGTTTTTAAGATTTTATTTATTTGACAAAGAGAGACAGCTAGAGAGGGAACACAAGCAGAGGGAGTGGGAGAGGGAGAAGCAGGCTTCCCACTGAGCAGGAAGCCCGGACGCAGGGCTAGACCTCAGGACCCTGGGATCTTGACCTGAGCCTAAGGCAGATGCCTAACAACTGTGCCATCCAGGTGCCCCGGTATATTGTGTTTTCATTTTCAGTTGTCCCAAGATATTTTATTTCTCTTTTGACTTCTGTTTAATCCATTGATCGCACAAAAGTGTGTTGTTTAATTTCCATATATTTGTGAATTTTTCAATTATCCTTTTGCTACTGATTTCTAAGTTCATTCTATTCTCATTAGAAAAAAATACTGATGATTTTTTTTTTTTTATATTTGTTGAGACTTGTTACCTAAATGCGATTTACCTTGCAAATGTTCCATCTGCATTTGAAAACAATGTGTGTGTATTCTGCTGCTATGGGGTAGAATGTATGTTACATCTCTGTTAGGTCCATTTGGTCATTAATGCTGTTAAAGTCGTGTTTCTTTATTGCTGTTCTGTCTGGATATTCCATCTATTGTTGAAAGTGGGGTACTGTAGACCCTAGTATTACTGTTTTGTTATCTATTTTTCTCTTTAGATTTGTCAGTGTTTCCTTTATACATTTATGTGGCCTGATGTTAAGAACATATCGTTATAATTATTGTATCTTCCCGATGAATTAACTCTTGTCACTATAAAATGACATTCATTGTGTCTTGTAACATAAAATGTTTTAAAGTCTATTCTATCTGATATACATTTATTCATTCAGCTATGCTAGGTCTTTTGTTTAGAGAATTAAATGAATTTACATTTTAAATAATTATTGAGGGGTGCCTGGGTGGCTCAGTGGGTTAAAGCTTCTGCCTTCGGCTCAGGTCATGATCCTAGGGTCCCGGGATCGAGCCCCGCATTGCGCTCTCTGCTCGGCAGGGAGCCTGCTTCCCTTCTTCTCTCTCTGCCTGCCTCTCTGCCTACTTGTGATCTCTGTCAAGTAAATGAATAAAATATTTTTTAAAAAAGAAGAAAAAATAAAATAATTATTGATAGGTAAGGACTTTATATAGTCATTTTAAGAAATTGTTTTCTCAATCTCTTAATTTTTTTTATTCTTTTCTTCCCTTGCTATCTTCCACTAAATTTGTTTGATTTTATGCTTTGATTCCTTTCTCTTTCTTTTGTGTATCTTCCACAGGCATTTTCTTTATGGTTATCAGGATGTTAATATAATACATCTTAAGTTATAACAGTCTATTACAAGCTGGTAAGAACCTAACTTCAAGCCATACAAAAACTATGTTTACTCTCATCCACACTATTATTGATGATGTCACAATGTTTTCTTATATTGAATATCTGTAAATATTTTACAGTTACAATTATTCTTAAGATTTCTGTCTTTAATTTTTCTACAAGAGTTAAGTGATTTATATACCACCATTATGGTATTACAGTATCCTGTATTAATTCATATAGTCACTTTAGCAGTGAATTTTACTTTTATATACTTTCATGTTGCTACTTAGTATCCTTTTGTTTCAATGTGAAGAACTCCCTTTAGCATTTCTGGCAAGGCAGTTTTAGCCTTGATGAATTTCCTTAGCTTTTTCTTACCTAGGCAAGTCTATTGCTTCTTCATTTTTGAAGAACAGTTTTGCTGGGGATGGTATTCTTAGATGGCAGGGTTTATTTTCTTTCTTCAAAACTTTGAGTATATCATCTCCTCCCTTTTGGCCTGTAAGATTTCTGCTGAGAAATCTACTTATATTCTTATGAGACTCCCTTATATAGGACTACTTTTCCTGCTTTCAAAATTCTCTCTTTGCTTTTGCCATTTGGCCATTTGATTATACAGCTGACACGTGAACAACCTAGGCATTAGGGATCCAGAGTCCATGCACAGTCAAAAATCCAAATATAACTTTTGATTCCTCCAAAACTTAACAACTAATAACCTAAGTTGACCAGAGGCCTTATCAATAATATAAACAGTCAATTAACACATATTTTATATGTTCTATGTATAATAACCATATTCCTACAATAAAGTTCAAGAAAAGAGAATATTAAGAAAATCAAAGGAGAAAATACACTGATAGTATTATAATATATTTATGGAAAAAATCAGCAAAACCTGCACTGTTCAAACTTGTGTTATTCAAGAGTCAACTGGACTTTGATTCTGTGTATAATTCTGTGTATAATTCTTTAACCCCTACTTGGGGTCTTCTGAGCTTCATCAATATTGACGTCCATTTCCCTACCCAGACCTAAAAATGTTTTAGGTCATTAGTTCTTTAAGTAAGCTTTCTCCACCTTTCTCTTTCTTCTGGGACACTCATAATACATATTAAATCATTAATGTTGCTCTATAAATCATTTAGGCTTTCTTCACTCCTTTTCATTCTTTCTTTTTGCTCCTCTAACTGGATAATTTTAAAGGACTTGTCTTCAAATTCATTGATTCTTTCATCTGCTGAATCAAGCTTACTATTAAACCATCTAGTGAATTTTCTAGTTGTTAGTGAATTCTTCCGGTCCAGAATTTCTATTCAGTTCTTTTTTTTTTTTCTTTTCTCGTGTATCATTCTTTCAATTTCCTTTAATCATCGGTGTTCTCTTGTAACTCAGTGAACTTCTTAAAAATGATTTTTATTGTTTGCCAGCCAATTCATAAATGTCCATTTCCTTAGTTAGATTTATTTTATTCCTTTGAGTGTTTAATGTCCCCCCATTCTTCATATTCCTTGTGGTTTTGCACTGGTTTCTGTGCATTTGAAAAAACAGCCACCTCTCCCAAGTCTTTTGAACTGACTTTGACAGGAAAAGATCCTTACCAATAAGCCCAACATGAAATCCTAGGAGCCTCTCAAACAACAAGTACCCACCATTTTCCCTTGTTTTTAACTGTTTCCACCACAGTATGCCAGTTCAATTAGTGCTCCTGGTGAGACAGAGAGCAGCACATTGAAAGTCTAGGATTTTGGAGGCACTCTCCACTCCTCTCCCTCCGTTCTGAGAAGCAGCTCAGTTTCTGTGCTTCTTTTAAAAAAAAAATTACTAAATTACACAGTTAATTCATGGTGTACAACAACCAAAAGTTTCAGGACCTCTTAAAACTATTTCCTAACATTACCTTCTTAATATACAAATACACTTACTTATGTTCAAGATATTGGTTTCCACTGCCTTATAATTTAGTAGCATTCACTCGCTTGCTCATTCATTCATTCATTCATTCAGTGCCTTTCTGCACTAATGCAAGGACTACGTTAAGCACCTGGAAAACATGTATCATATGATCCTTATCCTCACAATGTTCAATCAGAAAGGCAAAGGACTGACACATATAAATAACAAAATATAAATGCTATTAAGTAGATTCAGGAAACTACAGACCTATATGAGCAGAAAAGGTCTCTGCGTATGATTTGCTTAATGATATTTAATGAATCACAAGAACACAACATCAACTTAAATATGCTTTATTGTGCTCTTATCACTGAGGTAATTTCTGAAAGGGGGGAAAAATAGTATAATTACTATGATATAAAATAAATGCATTAGTATCTCAATATGTTACCTAAACCAGAAAACCAAGTAAGAATCTAATTAACATCCTCTCATCTAATTTCAAATCAATAATCAGCATAAGAAGCTATTCAACCCACTGAAACCAAAAGGAAAAAGAGAACTTTACCGCACATGATTAGAAATGTTTCTGGTAAACTCACTTAATGTTATTGTTCTATGTCATGTGATCTACAAGCCATCCTGCCCACCAAACCACCTCTCTCCATCCATCCTCAGGTACAGTAACAAAAAAAGCAAATTCAGTGAATCAGGGAAACATCTAGGTAGGAATTAATTACATCATCAAAAAGAGATTTTTTTTTTAAAGATTTTATTTATTTATTTGACAGACAGAGATCACAAGTAGGCAGAGAGGCAGGCAGGGAGAGGGGGAGAAGCAGTCTCTCCGCGGAGCAGAGAGCCCGATGCGGGGCTCGATCCCAGGACCCTGGGATCATGACCTGAGCTGAAGGCAGAGGCTTAACCCACTGAGCCACCCAGGTGCCCCAAAGAGATTTTTGAAGCTCCTAAGTATATAAAATCTACCCACAAATTCCTGCTCCATCACTAAAGCAAAAGAAATGGGAATGCAAATTTCCAATTACATAATTTTCATTATTTTGAAACTTTTAAACTTAACAATACTTTTATGATACACTTTCTTCTTCGAGTTTATGATATGGTGACTTCAAGAACTGTTGGTGACTCCTTCAAGAATACTATTCTGATTCTCTTCATATTTTACTCTGTTCCACTCACACAGCTTAGAGTATCTCTAGTGAAAGCAGTTAAAATCATAATGTAGAATGTTAAGGCAGTGCTACTCAAAACGTGTAACTGTGAATTGATTATTACTGGTTTACTATGAAATAAGGCAAAACAAGTAGCAAAACTTTCTCAACAAAGAAAGCATAAGTTTTAATTTACATTCTGGCACATGCTCTTTACTGTTTGTTAAGAACACAGGTCTGCAGACCACATTTAGATCACTGTCCTAAGACATTTAAATGAATGCAAAATAATAGAAAAGAACAGAAAGTATGTAAAAATGAATTAGAATAGTAGCAAATGCAGTAAGTAAAGAGAGAGATGCATTTGTAGACAGGAAAACAAATAAATGTAGTGGAAGAAATAAACTAACAAGCTATAGCCCTTCTCTGAAAAAATAAATAGCAGCAAAGAAACGCAGTAAGTAAGTCACTTCCTGGGATTTTCTGTCATCGCAGGTGAATGACAAACTGCAATACCTTAAGGCAGAGCTACACAAAATGGAGGACTGTGTACACTGTTAGAGAAGTCCATAAAATTATTTACATAATTTTAGTAAGCAAAATAATAGTTTCTATTGTTCTATTTCAACCTCAAAATAATGTTCTAGACAAAATAATGTATTACAAAATTTAAAATGTCAGAATGAAGTCTGTGTCTAAGACAAAGGTAATGAACTTTGGCTATACACATTTATAGTTATTCAAAGAGAAGTTGAGTAATTCGAGTTCCTATAGTTCCTAATGTACTGATATTCTATGAAACTCCACGTTACTGTTTCTTAAACATTTACCATCCTACCTACTGAAGTGGCAATGTAACCTTATGCATTCAAAGATAAAATACAGTGGCAATATCTTATGGCACTAATAATATACTGAAGTGAGGTTTATATGTAATAGCAAGGCAACTGGATTTGTAGGGCTAATAAACAAGTGATATATCCAAAGTGTGCTTTTGGCAGTAGTTTATAATAAAGTCATAAAGTGACAGGTAAACTCAAAATAAAAATAGTATTCTCTACAAATTCATAAGGAAAATACAATATATACAAAAGTTTTCTATTTATCTCATATTAATCTATTGGGAAATCAAAATTTTATTTTCAATAATAAACTTCTTTTTAGAATTAGTGAACCTGTTTTTACATCTTTTTTCAGAGATCAAAGAAAGAATTACATTAATATGAATATACACATCACAGTACTCAGCAAACTCTATCACAAATTGTCTCTACAAATGTTTCTCTGACTAGACTCTTTACCAGCTAGGCACAGAGCTATCTTTCTCTAACTTTCAGCACAGTGTCTGACACTCAGACAACACTCAGTTGATATTCGTTGAATGAGTAAATTTGGTAGAAATATTTACATTAGTGATGGCTATACATTTCTGAATTTCATAATCTGGTTTCCTTGCAACATCTGATGGCCTCCAGACAACCAAATCTAAAGGTTCCTCAAGGTATATATTAAAAAGGTCTTAGTGGCACCTGGCTGTGTCAGTCAGTAGAACACCTGACTGTTGATCTCAAGGCTGTGAATTCAAAGCCCATGTTAAATGCAGAGATTACTTAAAAATAAATCTTAGTGGGGCGCCTGGGTGGCCCAGTGAGTTAAGCCTCTGCCTTTGGCTCAGGTCATGATCTCAGGGTCCTGGGATTGAGCCCCACATCGGGCTCTCTGCTCAGTGGGGAGCCTGCTTCCCTCTCTCTCGCTGCCGGCCTCTCTGCCTACTTGTGATCTCTCACTCTGTGTCAAATAAATAAAACCTTAAAAATCAATCAATCAATCAATCTTAAAAAAAAAAAACACTTTAAAAAGATCCTAGAATTTTCATTAGTTACCTTTACCTTAAATTCTATAAATCATCTTCTTTGATGCCTTAAATATTGCTTTGTCTCAAAGTGAAGATATAAAACAGAATTCATGTTTGAAGAAGAAATCAGTAAGATGTTCAGAGCTGAAATACCAAGAGCCTAGACAGAGAGAATGGAAATTAAGGAGATAGAGGAATTACTGGATCTGACTGACAAAAAGAGAAAGTGACTGAGGTGCCTGTGTGGCTCGGTTGGTTAAGCCTCTGACTCTTGATTTTGGCTCAGGTCTTGACCTCAGGGTTGTGAGATGGAGCCCTCCATCAGGCTCTGTGCTGGATGTGGAGCCTGCTTGGGAATTTCTCTCTCCCATTCTCTCTAGCACTCCCTCACATACTCTCTTTTTCTTCCCCTTAAAAAAAAAAAAAAAAAAAAAAAAAAAAAAGAGGAGGTGACTGAACATGGGAATTGATTTTCTTCAAAAAGAGACCAAATAGTATCAAAGATTACCCTCAAGATGTGAAATTTAGAGAAAAGGAAGAAAATGGTATGCTTGCAGTAGTAAAATAGTTATACGGTTAAAAAAAAAAGTTATACATGGGGCACCTGGGTGGCTCAGTGGGTTAAAGCCTCTGCCTTCGGCTCAGGTCATGATCCCAGGGTCCTGGGATCGAGCCCCGCATTGGGCTCTCTGCTCAGCAGGGAGCCTGCTTCCTCCTCTCTCTCTCTGCCTGCCTCTCTGTCTACTTGTGATCTCTGTCTGTCAAATAAATAAATAAAATCTTTAAAAAAAAAAAAAGTTATACAGTTAAAAAAAAAAAAAAACCCTTAAAGGAGAAGCCATTAAGTTCCATAAGTAATATACTGAATTTGAAGGGCACTACAGGACATGAATTAGAAATGCCATAGGAAAAGGATATAGAAAGATATATAAAAGAAAAAGTCCAAGGGCGCCTGGGTGGCTCAGTCATTAAGTGTCTGCCTTTCAGCTCAGGTCATGATCCCAGAATCCTGGGATCGAGCCCCAAATCGGGCTCTCTGCTCTGCGGGAAGCCTGCTTCTCCCTCTCCTGCTCCCCCTGCTTGTGTTCCTTCTCTCACTGTGTATCTCTGTTAAATAAATAAATAAACTCTTTAAAAAAAAAAAGAAAAGAAAAGAAAAGAAAAGAAAAAGTCCACATAAAAGAATATAAAATGGCTCTTAGACTTCAGTCATGCATAATAAGAAAAATGGAAGTTAAAACTATTTCAGGGGACACTTGGGTGGCTCAGTCAGTTAAGCGCTGTCTTCGGCTCAGGTCATGATCCCAGCGTCCTGGGATCAAGTCCCACATCGGGCTCCTTGCTCGGCAGGGAGCCTGCTTCTCCCTCTGCCTCTGCCTGCCACTCTGTCTGCCTGTGCTCTCTCTCTGGCTCTCTCTCTCTCTCTGACAAATAAATAAATAAAATCTTTAAAAAAATTAAAAGATTAAAAAAAACTATTTCAGGATATAATTTTTTACCTTTCAGATACACAAGCATACAAAAATTTGAAAACAATGTGATGGCAAGGATATGGGGAAAATAGGCACCTTCCTACATTGCTAGTAGAAATGTAAATTGGCCCAATTTGGTAATACGTATCACAATTACAACTCTACATATATTTTGTAAGTTTTGATCTAGTGTATAAATCTATCTCTAACAAATTCTCCCAAAATTTAGGAGCTTACAACAACAACACTGAAAGCCTGACATCTGTCATGACGATGAGGAGCTCTACTGACCCATTCCTTACTGAAACTGGTGAACGTTATTTTAAAATAGTCACTGAAAACTTCTGTAATGGTCCTAAGGGCAAATGAAGAAATATCTTTTCAAGAAAATCTACAAAAAATCATTAAGAAAGGCAACCATTTATAGAAATTAAAAAGGAATAAAACTGGGAACCTCACAAGTATGAGGAAATTAAACCCACTCCTAAATAAACACTAGGTCAAAGAGGAAATCAAAAGAGAAATCAGAAAATACTTTGAGATGAATGAAAATGAAAACACAAAATATCAAAACATAGGAGATATAGCTAAACCAGTGCTCAGAGAAAAATGTATGGCTCTAAATAACTATATTAAAGAAGAAGAAAGGTCTAAAGTCAATAACCTATTGTTCCACCATTAGTGAAAAAATAAGAGCTAACAAAATGTAAAGCAAGCAAAAAGGAGGAATAATTAAGATTAGGGAAATATTAATGAAACAGAATAGAAAAGCAATAGAAAAAAATTATTGAAACCAAGAGCTGTTTTTTTTTTTAAAGACTGATCAATAAAACTGACAAGGTTTTACCTAGGTTGGCCACAATAGAGAGAGAAGTCACCAATCAGAATCAGAAATTTAAAAAGAGAGTATTACTACCAATGTAATAAAAATGAAAAGGATTATAAAGGAATGCTATGAAAAATGATATGCCAGCAAATTAGACAACCTAGAAAAAAATAGACAAATTCCTAAAAAGACACAAATTAACAAAATTGACTCAAGAAAAAAGCAGAAAACCTGAACCAATCTATTCAATTAGCAATTAAAAAATTAACCACAGGGACGCCTGGGTGGCTCAGTTGGTTGGATGACTGCCCTCGGCTCGGGTCATGATCCCGGAGTCCCGGGATCGATTCCCGCATCGGGCTCCCAGCTCCACGGGGAGTCTGCTTCTCCCTCTGACCTTCTCCTCGCTCATGCTCTCTCTCACTGCCTCTCTCTCAAATAAATAAATAAAATCTTTAAAAAAAAAAATTAACCACAAAGCCCAGGACTGGAGGGGTTTATGGCTGAATTCCATCAAACATTTAAAGAAAAACTAATACCAGCCTTTCAATAACCCCTCTGAAAATAATAAAAGAAAGGAAACACTTCTCAACCCATTTTATAAGGCCCATATTACCCTGATACAAAAAACAAAGACATCATGAGAAAAAACAAAAAACTATAGACTAATACCTCTTATGAACACATAAAAGTCCTCAACAAAATACTAACAAACCAAATCCAACAACATATCAAAAAAATTATACATGATAACCACCAAATGGAATTTACCCCAGGAATAAAAGTTATCTGAAAATCAATTAAGGTAATACATTATAGAATGGAAAATAAAAATCACACAATCATCTCAATATACACAGAAGATACATTTGAGGGCACGTGGGTGGCTCAGTCAGTTGAGTGACTGCCTTCGGCTCAGGTCATGATCTTGGGAGTCCTAGGATCAAGTGCCGCATCAGGCTCCCTCCTCAGCAGGGAGTCTGCTTCTCCTTCTAACCCTCCCCCCTCTCGTGCTCTCTCTCTCATTCTCTCTATTTCAAATAAATAAATAAAATCTTTTTAAAATTTTTAAAAATACATTTGACAAAATCCAACAACCTTTGATTAAAAAAACAAACTATAAATAGATGGGAACTTCCTAAACCTGCCAAAGGACACCTATGAAAACCCCACCTAACATTACACCTAATGGTAAAGGACTGGATGCTTTCTCCCTGTGATCAAGAATAGGACAGGGATTTAAAAAATAATAATAAAACAAGGATGTTGGCTTTGGCCTCTTCCATTCAACAATGTACTGGAGTTCTCACTGGGCAAGTAGGCGAAAGAAAGAAAGAAAACGCATCAAGGTTAAAAGGAAGAAGCAAAACTATCTCTATTTATAGATAATACGATCTTACAGAAAATCCTAAAGAATCCACTAAAAAATGAATTAGAATAAATGAGTTCAGTATGCTTGCAGGTTACGAGATCAATATGCAGAAATCAATTGTAATCTACACAGTAGATCTGAAAACAATTCCATCTACAGAATCATAAATAGTAAAATACTTAGAAATAAATTTATCCAAAACAGTGCAAAATATAAACTCTGAAAACATTGTTGAAAGAAATTTTAAAAGACTAAATAATTGGAAAAAATCCCATATTCGTGATATAGAAATTTTACATTGTTAAGATAGCAATAGTCCCCAAACTGATCTACAAATTCAACATAATCCCTATTCTAGATCACTTCTTTGTAGAAATTGATTAACTGACAGTAAAATTCACTTGGAATTATAAGGGACCCAGAATAGCCAAGACACTCTTGAAAACAAAGTAGCAGGATTCACTCCTGATTTCAAACCTAGTACACAACAGTCATCAGGACAGTTTAACACTAGAATGAGAATGGACATACAAACCAATGGAATAGCACTGAGAATTCAAGAAAAAAAACTCATGCACCTCTGGTCAACCTATTTTTAACAAATGCAAGACCATCCAAGTTGGGGGGGAGCGCGGATAGTCTTTTCCACAGGTGCTGGGACATGTGGCTATCCACATGCAAAAGAATGAAGTTGGATTCTTAATTTATACCATTTACAAAACTTAAAATGGATCAAAGACAGAAATGCACTATTATTACTGTTTGTGAGGAAGGGAAAGGAATAGTTGGAGACAGGAGTGAGAGGGAGACTCCCCATTGCATATTCTTTAACACTTAAAATGTTGAATCATATAATCATATTGCCATATTAGCTAATCAAAAAATTTAAAAATTTAAAGATAATATATATTAAAAAGTCACAAAAAGTTAAAGAATTCCAGTTAATAGAGAAGAAATAAAAAACATATAAAATCACAACTTTTGGCTCCTAATGAAATAATAAATTCAGATAATCAATGTATACTAAAATTAGGTGAAACGTTGATGGAGAATTGAACATTTGCAGGGCACCAGTACATTACTATATTTACTTTCTAGATTACCTGTTGGCCATAAGGTAAAAATACAACTTTATAATGGAAGGATCAGACTGTCATCACCTTAATGCACTGACTAATACTATCATTACTGAAAGTAGCACAGACAATATGCGCTTTCATTTGAGATATGCTATGGAACAATTTGTGAAATATTTGTGCCCAAAAAGTTGAACCTGAATATAATCAAGCTTTAGATTTACCTTTCAGTTTGTAATAATTAAAGAGTAGAAGTTTAAGTGACAACACAAGGAAGCAATCAAGTGAATCCAGAATACAAGACCTACTAAAGGATAACTAACAACCATGGTGGTTTAACAAGATGATGCCATTAAAAAGAAGAAGAATACAGAATGTTCAAGACTAAAGAGACATTGATCAAAGTTATCACAAAAAGATCTGGATAAGATACTGTGTACTTTCTGATATGATAAGAATTATATAATTATATCTAAAAGATTTTTACCAAAACATGAGATCTGAATAAGTCTTTAGGTCTAGTGACAAGTGTATGGTAACTATAGGATACAGACTATTACAATCAGAAAAATCCAAAATGTAAGAAACTCCACAGGATAAATGGACCAATTTATTATTATTATTATTTTAAGTTTCAAAGAGAGGGGTGCCTGGTTGGCTCAGTTGCTTAAGCATCCAACTCTTGATTTCAGCTTATGATTTCAGGTCATGATCTCAGAATCGTGGGATCAAGGCCCCCATTGGGCTCCACACTGTTTCTCTCTGCCCCTCCCTCACTCAAATAAAGAAATCTTTAAAAAAAATAAACAAATAGAGTTGCAAAGAGAAGAGAAGGATAAGGAACCTACATATTCAGTGGGTAGATTGTGTTTGAGTCCTCATAGGAGCAAACTAACTTTTTTTTTTTTTTTTTTTTTTTTTGAGAAAGAGAGAGAAAGAGCATGAGCAGAGGTGGGAGGCCAGAGAGAGAGAAAGAGAATCTCAAGCAGGCTCCAAACTCAGCATCCCAGAACAAACCAAGTTTTTAAAGAAGTATGAGCCTGGGTGGCTCAGTCAGTTAAGACTCTGACTCTTGATTTTAGGTCAGGTCATGATCTCAGGGTCGTGAAATAGAGCCCCATGTTGGGCTCCACACTTGCTTAAGATTCTCTCTCTCCCTCTCTGCTCCTTCACTCCTGCTCATGCTCTCTCTCGTGTGCTCTCCCTCAAAAATAAATAAATTAATTAATTAATTAATAATAATAATAATAATAGAAGAAGAGTTATGAGACTATTGGAGAAATCTGAAACTGACTGGATATTTGATTGTATTCAGGAATAATCACGAAACTCTTAACTATGATCCCATGGTTTTATTAAAAAGAACACTTATTGTGGGTGCCTGGGTGGCTCAGTCACTAAGCAGCTGCCTTCGGCTGAGGTCATGATATCAGGGTCCTGGGATCAAGACCCATATCCGGCTCCCTGCTCGGCAGGAAGCCTGCTTCTCCCTCTCCTGCTCCCCCTGCTTATGTTCCCTCTCTCTCACTCTGTGTCTCTCTCTGTCAAATAAATAAATAAAATCTTTAAAAAAAAAAAAAAAACCCTTCTTGTTTAGAGATAGAATCAATCCTCATTCCAGGACCCAGAATTTGTGAATTTGCTTATTCACTAAAATTCATTTATAAGCCTACAATCAATACTCATGCCATTTTTCAGTCATCTGCAAGACATGCCCGATGTGGCAAAAAATTTAAGTCACTCAAACCACATGTTGCCAGCAGAGGTTAGACAAGGGGATGTTCTGTTTCAGTTCTCATACCATTGACAAGTGTTCTCATGTTCTATTTAGTGCCACATTTTTCACAATTTTGCACTTTTTGTTGTTGATTTCACTGTTAAAAATGATCACCAGGCACAATGCTGAAGTGTTATATAGTGTTCCTAAGTGTAAGAAAACTATGATGTGCCTTTTGAAGTAAAGAATGTATTAGACAACTTTTGCTTAAGCATGAGTTATAGGGTATCATGAGTTCAACAGTAATGAATCAATAATACATATTACATAAGATGTCTTTAAAGAGAAACATGCCTAAAACAATGTTATATGTTGGCCAGCTGAGAAGAACTTGTGCCAAAGGCTCATAGGAACCTAAACCTTTACTTCCCCACAAGCAGTGATCCAGTGTTGGCTAATTCACTGTTTTCAAAGACTTTATAGAACATAACTGCTGTGAATAACATGAACTGACTATAAACACATATGTAATTGTGGATGATATCTGGTATTTGCTTCAAAATAATCCATTACTGGTAGATAGAGCAGACAAGAAGGAAGTAGACGTTTACTGATAAAATAAGGTTGGTCATGTGTTGATAACTGTTTAAGCTGGATGATGAGTAAACATGGGAGTTCATTAAAATATTATCTCTGTCTTTGCATCTAATTGAAATATTCCATAATAAAAAGTAAAACACATAAATACAAATATATGGACCAGCAAACCTGATTTTACTGTGCTTTGCTATATTATGCTTTGCAGATACCAAGTTTTTAAAAAAACGGAAGGTTTGTCACAATCCTGTGTCAAATTAAGTCTATTGGTACTATTTTTCCAGCAGTATTTGCTCACTTCAGTCTCCGTGTCACATTTGGTAATTCTTGCAACATTTCAAACTCTTATAACTGTTTTAGGGCACCACAGACCACATGCATAGAAGATGGCAAACTTAATTGATAAATATGTGTGCTCTGACTCCTCCCCGACTGGTCATTCCCCCATATCTTTCCCTCTCCTCACACCTCCTTATTCCCTGAGACACAAGAATACTGAAATTAAGCCAATTAATAACCTTACAGACGCCACTAGTGTCCAAGTAAAAGGGAGAGTTGTACATCTCTCTTGAAATCAAAAGCGAGAAATAATTAAGCTTAGTGAAAAAGGCATGTCAAAAGCCAAGACAGGCCAAAAGCTAGGCCTTCTGCACCAAACAGTTAGCCAAGTTGTAAATGCAAAGGAGAAGTTCTTGAGGGAATTAAAGTTTCTACTCCAGTGAACACATGAATGATAAGAAAGCTAAACAGCCTTACCGCTGATATGGAAAAAGTTTTAGTGGGTCTGGACAGAAGATTAAACCAGCTACAACATTCCCTTAAGCCAAAGCCTAATCCAGAGCAAGGCCCTAACTCTCTTCTCTCTTTCTCAGTTTCTGTGAAACTGAGAAAAGTAAAGAAGCTACCGAAGAAAAATCTGAAGCTGGCAGAGGTTGGTTCATGATGTTGAAGGAAAGAAATCATCGCCATGACCTGAAAGTGCAAGATGAAGCAGCAGGTGCTAACGGACAAGCTATACCAAGTTATCCAGAAGATCTAGCTAAGAGAATTAATAAAGGTGGCTATACTAAATGACAGATCTTCTATATAGATGAAACAGCCTGCAATCTAGGATTTCCACAGCTAGAGAGAAGTCAATGCCTGGCTTCAAAACTTCAAAGGACAGGCTGACTCTATTTTGGGGCTAACACATCTGGTGACTTTAAGTTGAAACCAATGCTCATTTACCACTTTTAAAAACCATAGAGCCATTAAGAATTACACTGAATCTACTTCTCCTGTCCTCAATAAATGGAACAACAAAGTCTGGATGACAGTGCATCCATTTACAACATGCTTTACTGAATATTTTAAACCCACTGTTGAGAACAACTGCTCAAAAAAAAAAAAAAAAAAAAAAAAAAGATTCCTTTCAAAATGTTACTGCTCACTGACAATCTACCTGGTCTCCCAAGAGCTCTGATTGACAATGTTTCAATGCCTACTAACACAACATCCATTTTGAAGCCCATGGATCTAGGAGTGATTTTTAACTCTTAAGTCTTATAATTGAAGAAATAGATTTCATAAGGATAGAGCTGCCATAGATCATGATTTTTTCTGATGGCTCTGGGCAAAGTCAATTGAAAAGCTCCTGGAAAGGATTCACCATTCTAGATCCCATGAAGAACAGTCATGATTCATGGAAAGAGGTCAGAATACCAACATTACCAAGAGTTTGGACAAAGTTGATTCCAACCCTCATGGATGACTTTGGGATTTAAGACTTTGGTGGAAGAAGTAATTCCAGGTGTGGTGGAAACTGCAAGAGAACTAGAATTAGAAGTCGAGTCTGAAGATGTGACTGAAACTGCTGCAATCAACAGATTATGAGCTGCTTCTTACAGATGAACAAAGAAAGTGGTTTCTTGAGAGGCTCCCTGATGAAGATGCCATAAGACTGTTGAAATGACAACAAAGGATTTATGAATCTTTCAGTTTGAAAGAACTGACTCCAATTTTGAAAGAAATTCTACTGCGGGTAAAATGGTATCAAACAGCATTGCATGCTATAGAGAAATCTTTCAGGAAAGGAAGAGTCAGTTGATGTGGCAAACTTCATTGTTGTCTTACTTTAAGAAACTGTCACAGCCACCCCAACTGTCAGTAACTACCAACCTGATCACTCAGCAGCCATCAACATCAAAGCAACACCCTCCACCAGAAAAAGATTACAACTTATTGAAACCTCAGATGATGTTTAGCATTTTTTTAGCATTAAAGTTTTTTTTGGGGGGGGGGGACCAATATAGTATTTTTAAATTAAGGTATATACGTTGTTTTTCTAGACATTATGCTACTGTACACTAATAGACTACAGTATAGTATAAACATAATTTTTATAAGCACTGGAAAATCAAAAATTCCAGGGCACTGGGTGGCTCAGTCAGTTAAGTGTTTGCCTTTGGCTCTGGTCATGACCCCCAGGGTCCTGGGATCAAGGAGTTTCACGTTAAGCTCTCTGCTCTGTGGGGAGCCTGCTTCTCCCTCTCCCTCTGCCTGTTGCTCCCCCCTGCTCCTGCTTTCTCTCCCTCAGATAAACAAAATCTTAAAAGAAAAAATATCTTAAAATTTAAATAAATAAATAAAATGAAATTTCATATCGAGCAAAAGTATCAGTCGAGTATAAGGACAAATGAAAGACATTTTCAGGCACGTAAGCAGTCAGAAAGTGGAACACTTGTACATCCTTTCTGAGAAATAATTTTGAAAATATAACCCAACAAAAAGAAAAAGATGTGGGATCCCAGGAACTGTGGAACTAGTCCAAGAGTACAATGAAAAGAAGTTCTAGGATGATAGCTATGAATAGGTTTAGAAAGCAATTGGTCTAAATTCATACCAGAAGCCAATGAGCTCAAGGAAGAATGTCTTCAGTCATTACACAAACAAAGATATTCTTATTCTTAAAAAAAAGCAGAAAAGAAGGGCAATTAGAAATTCCAAGGGGAAATAAAAAGTTGTCCAGGAAGACCAAGGTATAGATATTAAACAGACTTAAATGTAGCATTATTTGGGTAACTAATGGACTATACAGAAAGTGTATTCGACTTTGATATTGAGAATACTCTTTTTTGAAAGAAAAGACTGAATGGTATACCATTCTTCATCTTTAACAGGCTGAAACATACTACATAGTTTTCTAGGAAATAATGCTCACATAATTATAAAATTATAAATGTCACTTAAACAAGTTTCCAATTTCAAAAAGTCAACTCAAGTTCCAAAATCTCTCAGAGTAGGGCCTATGGTCAACATCAGAATTATCTGGAAAGCTTATATTTTAAAGAGATTTCTGGACCCCATCCCTAGAGATTCAGTAGATCATGGGAAAGTTCCAGAGATCTCTATTTTAAGAAATTCGCCAGGTATATCTTGTGCACACTAAAATTTCAAGAATCATAGCTGTAAAGCAATAATCTCCAAAATTTTCCATTACGTATCTTACCAGCAAAAAGCTTTTGAGTATCCACCCCAAAATATATGTGCATTTATTTACAAATTGGATATATTTACTTTTATATGTATACTGAAAAATAGAAATCTGAAAGGATAAAACAAATGACCAAACAATATTTTAATATTTGTTTCTGTCTTGACCAAGAAGAAAGTGAAAATTATAGAAAGTTTTAGCAAATTTTTAAAAAATACCAAAAAATCAAAACCACAAGGAGTACCACCTCACACAAGTCAGAATGGCTAAAATCAACAAGTCAAGAAACGACAGATGTTGGGAGATATGGAGAAAGGGGAACCCTCTTACACTGTGGGTAGGAATGTAAGCTGGTGCAGCCACTCTGGGAAACAGTATGGAGGTTCCTCAAAAAATTGAAAACAGAGCTACCCTATGACCCAGCAATTATACCATTAGGTATTTACCCCAAAGATACAAATGCAGTGATTCAAAGGGGCATCTGTACCCAATGTTTATAGCAGCAATGTCCACAATAGCCAAACTATGGAAAGAGCCCAGATGTCCATCGACAGATGAATGGATAAAGATGTGGTATATATAAATAGGATATTAGCCATCAAAAAGAATGAAATCTTGCCATTTACAATGATGTGGATGGAACTAGAAGGTATAATGCTAAGCAAAATAAGTCAATCAAAGAAAAACAATTATCATACGATCTCACTCATATGTAGAATTTACGAAACAAAACAGAGAATCACAGAAGAGAGGAAAAAATAAAACAAGACAAAACCAGACAGGGAGACAAACCATAAGAGACTCTTTTTTTTTTTTTTAATATTTTATTCTTAACTCATTTCTTTTTCTTTTTTTTTTTAAAGATTTTATTTATTTATTTGACAGAGATCACAAGTAGGCAGAGAGGTAGGCAGAGAGAGAGGAAGGGAAGCAGGATCCCTGCGGAGCAGAGAGCCTGATGCGGGGCTCGATCCCAGGACCCTGGGATCATGACCTGAGCCGAAGACTGAAGCTTTAACCCACTGAGCCACCCAGGTGCCCCAAAAGACTCTTAATCATTGGAAATAAACTGAGGGCTGCTAGAGGGGAGGGAGGCAGAGGGATAAGGTCCCTGATGGACATTAAGGAGGACATGTGATATAATGAGCACTGAGTTATATATAAGACTGATGAATCACTGATCTCTACCTCTGAAACCAATAATATGTTATACGTTAATTAATAGAACTTAAATTAAAAAGATAAATAAAAATACCAAAATAGAAAATTAGAAAATATATATACAAATAAAATGAGACGAAAGTGAAAGAATCACAGAAATAACTACTGAAGTTCCAAGAATATAACTTCTAGAAAGTTTATTCAGCTAGAAAACAGAGTGGGATGAAGAGTGACATTTCATCTCAAGGATGACTGAGGAAGTACCAAGGGTACTGCAACAAAAGGCTAATCCAGATCGCCAAAAGAGAAAAACTGACTGAAAGCTGGACATATAAGTAACATGAAGAGAAAGTGATTACACTATTTTAAGTGTTCACAATAACCAAGGGTGGTAAAACTATACATAGGTATGTATCACAGATTTTAAAAAGTTAATTCCAGAGAACACTGGAATGATCCTAGGCCTAGATACACCAAAGGTTCAAGTTATCAAAAAATGATATTCAGGGGCGCCTGGGTGGCTCAGTGGGTTAAGCCTCTGCCTTCAGCTCAGGTCATGATCCCAGGGTCCTGGGATCGAGCCCCGCATCGGGCTCTCTGCTCAGCAGGGAGCCTGCTTCCCCCTCTCTCTGCCTGCTTCTCTGCCTACTTGTGATCTCTGTCTGTCAAATAAATAAATAAAGTCTTAAAAAAATGATATTCAGATTATATAATCATGATTCAATTAAAGAAAAGTAAAAGGCATCCATGCGCTTAGCTTCTCACTTAGGCAATGTACTAAAATCCATTTAATAAGAAACCAAGTGTTTTAATTGTTAGGCTAAGCATCATGGGACTACCGTATACCAAATGTTTGATAAAGAGTACCCAGCATCACTCTGCTGTTTCTAATGACCAAGGAGAGGCCCAATAATCTATAGTTAAATGAATGGGCATCCCCTACAGTGTAATACAGACTACTAAGTGAAATCCCTCAGTCTATTTCAGAACACTTACTCTATTCTGACAATGTCATCTCAGACTTTAAAGTACACAATGCAGTTACCTCAGAGGAAAAGTGAGCCATGTCTAGAAAGTTGTCAATAGAGGCAGTTTCAGAGTAAAAAGCCAAATAACAGGTACTTCTCCGATTTTTAAAGTCGAGCTGTAATAGCTCAACACACACATATACACACACACATTCGACACACACAGTGTCCAAGTCATAGCATTATCTCTTACCTGCCAACTTCCCAAATACATCAGAATACGAGCAGGAAATATGGCCTATTTGTATTTGGTGACTTGGCACCCCTTGAAATAAGTCCAATAATTATATCATGCTCTACATTCATTTGGAAGTCAAATCTCTTTAGGGACTTAATGCCAAGTTTTAGTTTTAATAATAAAGCAAAACAAATTCAACAAACCAAATACTCATAGAAAAATAACTTGGGAGCTCACCTTTCCACAATCAAACTGACTGCTTGTGAGAGATCTGGGTTTGTCACCTGGAGACGTTTCCACAAAGACCATACAAATTCTTTATCAGCCTTAAAGAAACAAAAGACATTTTTAATGCACTGCTTTGTAATTAAATCAGAGAAGACACTACATTAAATTAAAACATGAAAAGAAATTACTTGATCCCTAGTTCTATAACTATAAAATAGATTCTTGTAAAGTATAACAGGAAAGCTTTATTTTAAGAAGTTCTCAGCACTCCACATTCTGGCACTTCACATTCACATTTACTATTTCTACCAGCGACACTTCAGGGTTGTAATGGTTGAAATGCTGAATAACATGACAAAATTTGCTTTAAAAGAGAATTGCTCTCTATTTACTACTCCATTTTTCAGCTCCCCTTTCCAATTCCTTGGAAGAGTTACCTATAATAATGGTCTCCACTTTCTCACTTCCATTCACTCTATTACTTTTTCCAGTCAGATGTCCCTCCCCACTATGATGTTAAATTCCTTTTTCAAGGTCCTCTATGTAGCTGAATCCCATAGACAATGGGCAGTTTTAGTCTTAATGCCCAGGCCAGTTGTTACGACAATTGTGATTGCGAGTTAGGAGTCACTTTGGGAGAAGTTTTTAAAAGAAGTTTTTAAAAATAGTGATGATCTAGAGATTCTGATTTAATTGGTTTCAGGTAAGGTTCAAGCACCAGTATTTTTTTTTAAAGTTCCTCAGGTGATTTTGCGCACTCAAGGTTGAGAACCACTGCTCTAGGGGACCTCATTCAGTTCCATGGTTTTATGTATCAACTACATACTGAGGACTTACAACATTTCCATCCTTAGCTGTTATCTCCACCCCTAGGTGCAGACTCCAATCTCTACCTCAATAATTCCATTTGAATATCTAGTAGATATCTCAAATTTAACTTAAACAAAAAATTCTTGATTTCCTACTTTTTACAAACTTACTCCTCTTCAGCTCAGAAAATGCCATCATCTAAGTTGTTTGCTCAAAGGCCTAACATTTAACAAGTCAATTCTGTTCTCTTTTCCTATTTCATATCCAGTCAGTAAATCCTATTGTTTTTACCTACAACATATATCCCGTTCCAACCACTTCTCACCACCTCCACCACCATCCTCCTAGTCCAAATCAACCCCATCTCTCACCCAGCCATCCATGGTGGTCCCCTGACCTCCTTAGCTCAAAATCCTCCAATGGATTCCCATCAGATTAAGAAAATAATCCCAATTCTATAACAAGGCTGCAAAACCCCACATTATCTGACCCATACACACCTCTCCAACCTCATCTATCACTCTCTCCATTTATTATACACACTGGCTTTCCTGTTCCGCTTGTGCCAGGGCCTCTGCACATGTACCATGCACCAGATTTTCATGTAGATTATTTCCTCACTTCATTCAGGTCTTTGCTTAAATGTCACCTCAAAAGTAATCTTCTCTGACTACTATATTTACAGCCACCCAAACTCCTAAGTCTCTGATAACCCTTTACCCTATTTAATTTTTTTTTTCACAGCAAATTTCATATTATTATATTTGGTTGGTTGGTTTTACTTGTGTGACAGATATTTCTATTTGGGTCTGTGTCCATCATCCATTCTCTCCTTCCTGTTGGTAACATAAACCATTTGACTCTTTGCTGCCCAAGTAAAACCCTGGCCCCTCTTACCTATGGATGTGACCAAGTTCTGCAAATGAAATATAAAAGTTACTGCTGGGAATCTTAAAATTAGACTTGTTTCCACAAAATGGGTTACAAATATTGTTTTCCTAGTATGTTGTTGCTTATTTAACTTTATTTATGATGGAGTGCTTTTGCAAAAGGGTAATTATTAATTTTATATATTCATATTTATCCATCTTTTCTATTATGGCTTATGGATTTTATTATCAATTTTTCTGATTGGCCTTCTCTACTCAGAGATTACAAATATATTTACTACATTCACTTTCTTCTAAAATTTTTATGTTTACATTTTTTTAATCTTTTTTTTTTTTAATTTTATTTATTTGTCAGAGAGAGAGAGAGCGAGAGAGTAAGCACAGGCAGACAGAGTGGCAGGCAAAGGCAGAGGGAGAAGCAGGCTCCCTGCCAAGCAAGGAGCCCGATGTGGGACTGGATCCCAGGCCGCTGGGATCATGACCTGAGCCGAAGGCAGCCCCTCAACCAACTGAGCCACCCAGGCGTCCCTATGTTTACATTTTTTAATGGTCAAATCTTTGATCTACTTTGTTGGACTGCTTACTTACTTGTTTTCAGAAGACTTTTGAGAGCCTGAGTACTAGAGAGTACTACCTTATCTAAACATTCCTATATATCATGCTTTACTTTATCCCTTTAGAAACAAGAATTTAGAATTTGGGTATTAAAATGATTCAAGTTAAAAACAAGAAATGTCAGTATATAAATCACATGTCATAACCTGCCTGGAAGGTAGTGAACATAAGAAAGAATAAACCATGCAACACAATGTGCTCTAATCTCTCTATTTTTAAAAGGCATGTTGAGGAAATTACAAAATCCCTGGAAATCAGTAATATCTATAAATTTATCTTACAGCTCACTTCAAAACAAAATAGCAAAGATTTATATGTATTTTCACCTCAACTTTTCTACCTAAAATACTAAGAAAGGTTAGCATTAAGTAAAAATGTAAAAGAGTAAGTTTTCATAATTTATAAAATGAATTACTTCCACTTAAATATGACTTAATGACAAAGGGCTTAGCTCTAGCACAGTGAAAGAGATACAGCAAGAAATCCAAAAATATGTGATAAAAAAATCTCTACATCACAAAGTATATTAAACTCAGCCTACAAAAGAATTTACCAAATACTCGGAGATTTGAATCTAAATTATCTTAGTAATGGACTCACCTTGACTTTCACTTATTAGCTGGTAGGGAAATAAGTATCAACTTGGCAGACACAGACACCCAAAATTATCTTTTTCACTGGGTACATACTTTCCCCGCACCTAGTTTAGTGACTGGCAACATAACAGACCCTCCCTTTACCTCTACTGGAGCAATGAATTCAAAAAACATATGAAAACTATGTCGCTCATTAAATAAATAATTTGCCTACCAGAACCCAGGGAAAACAATGGAAGGAGTTTAATTACAAAGTATTGCACAAAGTAGCCTCTCAATAAATTATTATGAAAAATAATTACACAAAAAGATTCACATACCAAAATACAACTACTAACACTGGTGAGGACTGGTTTATGGTAATAAACACATATTTATTTTTTTTATTTCATTTTTTAAGTAAACTCTACATCCAATACAGGGCTTGAACACAACCTGGAAATCAAGAGTTGCATGCTCTACCGACTAATCCAGCCAGGTATCAACATATATTTCATTTAAAGACCCTAAATAAGTTTTAACCTGAAACTGGCTTATAGGTTTAGTGAATATTTTTGGCTGCTACTGAAAAAGAAAATAAGCTTTGAGATACACATACATACGTCACACGTAAATATATGTGTATGTATATATATGTCTATATGTTACACATATATAACATTACTTATCTTCTGATATTCTACAGGTGGCAATAAATGTACACATACACATACTTAAAATATCCTACACTGCAAATAGAACACATTCTTGAAATTCATAATCAAAATTAAGAGTATGGTGAAGTTGGGTTCTAAATCAATGAATAAGGCATAAATGTCACAAACTTAAAATTGTCCTTTGAAGCACCCTTGAAGGACAAGCTACATTAGGAAGCCAATGTGTTATCCTCAGTAGGTTCAATACAGACACCTTTTCTCCCCACACTGAAGTTAATGATGTTTTTTTTTCAGCTAAGTATTATGTGCATGTTGCTTGCTAGTTTGGAGCCATTAAAAAAAAACAACAAACTTCAATATTATAATCACATAGAGTTGGATGATAAATACTTGGAACTCATATAGTTTTTTTATATGCTTATTCTGAGTAACTCCAATGGGGTGGAATGGTATATGGACCCACTCAAACCTTCTTGTTCTCCACCAAGTACATATAATTGAATTCCTGTAAGCTAAACATGGGGAAAAACCCAACTAACCTGTATGAAGCTACTACTTATGACTAAACTAATTTGCAGAATTTTTTCCCCAAAATGTACATTTGATCCATTTCTGTGTCGAATTTAGATCTGAGCAGTATTTTCTTAAAAAACAGAATTGTGAAGAAAAATCAAAGTCCATGACAAACAGGGTAAACATTGTTCCTGAAATTCTAGGTATATGTATGTGTGTATACTTACTAGGTTAAGATGAAAAATGAATTTATTTTGAGTTGCAATTTTTGAAAGGTTTGAAAAACGGGGTTCATCCTACATTTTTGGGTATGTGATTTCTAGCTGAGTAAGCAAGTAGAACAAAATAAAAAGGTCTAAAAGTGAATGTTTACGTAAATGCTTTTTTTTTATAAAACAATTGGGGGTTCAATTGTTATTTCTCCCAAGTTCACGCAAGAGCAGGAGTGTGGTTTGACCACAGTTTTGAATGGTATACTGCCCATCTCATCTCACATTATTGGAATGCCTGTGATCACCTGACAGTGTCAATATTACAAAAATCTCAAGAACCATGATGCTAGCCCAATTATGACCATCTCTATTCTCACATCTGCCTAGAGCAATCTAATCATCTTCCTAGTCCCTATATTTCCAAGGTCACAAGAGCCGACACCATATGTGAAACTACATGTTTAAAGACTAGGGAATAGATTTGGGGGAGGGATCAGTGGGCTGTTTCCAACAGAGTGATTTCCTTAATCAAGTCAGTTATAAAAAGTAAGTATCTCAGCTCCTTAGACAACTATAGCTAGGATATATAGAGTAAGGGAAAGGGGAGAGTAAAGAAGATATGGGCAAATAGCATCTGAGATTAGGACTTGTCCAAGTAACAAAACCCTTATCATGGGTTAACATCTTTATCCAAGGGTGAGGTGTGCAGAGGACAAAATGCTTTAGTTCACTGGTGTCTCTTATTTGTTCCTTTGCTCCTTATCCAGGGAAGAACAGAAAATGGGAAAATGAAAAAGCAGTCACGTATTTCCCTAGCCTGTTTAAGCAAATGCATATTCAATTTGAACAAAACTGTCCTGTTTTTACAGCCTAGACTCAATCAGCAAGGACCTACAAAAGGGGCAAAAGAATCCAATAGAATAAACTATGAGAATGAATTTCAGGAATTTTTACTAACCTAAACTGATGATACTGTTCATAAAGTTAACCTGGTTGTTAGCAGTTCCTAATTGGTTCTATCTTGAAGACAAAGTGATTTAAAGATTTATTGTTGAGTGGATCCCCAACATTCATATCGCCCAACCCTGTCTAAAGGTTCTGGTAAAATCAGAGAAGAGATGGTGGTAAGGATGCAAAACTAAAATGAAATCAAATCTCTTTGAACATGAGTGCAGCCAAGCCATCTTTAATAACTCTACATAGAACAGGCAAGTAAATTAACATAATTGATTTACTAAATGATTTTCACTGGCACGATGACATGAAAATGAAATTTCTGTCTCAAGGACTATAGACTTCGTATAGCTGATTAATAAACATCAAGCATCATCTATTACGTGTGAAAGTTCCCGGCCCAAGACTCCCTAAAAATTATTGATCTGTGTTTACTACTTAAGTTTAACTTAGGTTGACTTAGGAACAAGTGTGGGTTTGCAAATTAAAAACAGGTTCCTTCATCGGTGGATTTCATTTTAATAGACGTGTTTCAACTTTCCTGTTCAACCTATCAACTCGTGGACTCAACTCCTCTCCAAGTACAACTTAACCGTCACGATCGGGAAATTGGGCTTTTGGGGAAGGGGGGGCGGTGCAACTGCACGTTTTGGTGGCATCCAAGTGAAGAAAACCAAACCCAGGGCGCCGAGGCGAACCCTGCCTAGCCTGTCCGGAGAGGGGCGGGAGCCCCAGGTCGGGGAGCCGGGCACTGCTGCGTCCCCCCAGCACCAAGCAGCGGGCCGGGCAGCGTGCGGAAGCCGGGAAGGAGCGCCGCGGGGCGGAGATGGGTGGGTCCCGAACCCGCGCAGCGACGCAGCCTAAGGCAGAGGGAGAGGGGCGCGCCTCCCCACCGGCCCGGCCCCGGCCCCGCTGTGTAGGGGAAAGGCCGGCGGCCACCTCGATACCTGACACAGGGCCAGCTCCTCCTTTAGGCTGCTCAGCTCTTCCTCCAGCAGCTGCGTCCGGGTCACCATCGCCTCCTCTACCGAGATGCCCTCTAGCCGCTTGGACCCCTTGGGCGAGCTGAGGAGGGGAGCCTGAGCCGGAGCCGCCCCCCCTGGCCCTCGCCGGCCCCCTGACCCTTCTTCGCCCCGCCAGCATATATCGTTTTTGTCCACGACGCCCTCCCGCACTGCGCTTGCAAGCCCCGAGGCCTCGCTGCGCACTGCGTGTACCACAGTTCCCCGCCCAACACGTGGGGACCAGGGGCCCAACTGTCGCCCTGAGGGCGGAGGTAGCGGCGAGGGCGACGAGCGCGCCGCCATGGCCGCGGCTGCTAACGGGTCAAGTTCCCTGTTGGAAACTCCACCTCCCCTTCCCCATCCTGGCGAGCCCGAAGCTCCGAGACGCGCATGCGCGAGCCTTTTCCCGCCTTGGCCCGCGGGGTCTTGCGCTTTCGGATCCTGGCCGGCTTTCCGCGGGACGCGCGCCCGGCGCCAGCGCTAAACTGCGCACGCGCCGTGGCCCAAGGGGTTAGGCCTGTCCCCTGCGCGCGCCACCCGGACAGGCGCTGCCAGAGTCTTCTGTTCCCAACGCCACGCCTTCACGCCCACCTAAAACCCTACCCGCTACTTTTGCCTAGCTTACCTCCCACCTCTTAAAGTCTTCCTTGACAAGCCCCTAGTCCCAAATGATCCTTAACTGTGAATTCCTCCGCCTCCAAGGCCCCTGCCAACTCGTTTGTAACGTTTCATTGACCGCCCTGGAGTGTTAGTTACACGGCTAATCTCCCCAGCGCTGTTGTAAGCTCCTTGAGGATCAGGGAATACATTTTACACTTAAGTGTTTTCTTCACACCCTTTAGCAAAACTGCTTTAAGGTACAGCTGAAGTCCAAGCTGACTTATGTCAGGGAGATGTGGAAAGCCTTGTGTTGAGCTGGGACTATCAGGCGGATTTCCCATTTGAATTATGATCCTTTGCGCACCCTTTGTCCTTTGTTTTGCAAGAGTCACGATTTCCTTTAAGTTTTTATGGCAGCTTCTTTATTCAATTGGCTGGATATCAGAGCGAGTGTGACCCACACGACCCCACAGTATGTGTTCTTGGACCTAGTGAAATAAGTAATTCTGAGTTTAAAGAAACAAGATCAGCTTTCCCCCCGCCTATCCTCTTTCTTCATCCCTCTCTGCCTCTCGGTCTCCCGTTCTCCTTCCTTTATTCCTTCCCTCCTTCCTTCCTTCTTTATAAACTTCAAATAGTCAATTACCATCTTTTTCTTTGCCATGCTGACGCGTCCTACTTGTGATGATTTTAGTAAAGGGATCACGTTGAGCTAGCACTAGAGTTTTACCAAAAGCTAGATTGCTCTCTTCTGTGAAAGGGTTCTGGAATACAGAGAGCTGAGGTGGGGAAAAGGTGGACTGTGGAAGTAGGGAGGTGACCACTTTAACTGATGACCTCTTCCTTTAATCAAAATTACTGCTTTGTGCCAGAATTTAGTTGGCATATCAAAAGACACGCTCCCTATTAGAATCCTGCTAAGGCAGGATGAGTGGGCTTTCTTTCCACCAAAGGTAAACATCCCACGAAATTTATATAAGGATTAGAAAAAGTACACAAAAGCCTGTTTTAGAAGTGTCTCCCATGTCGAACATTTACTATACGCTGGGTCCAGGGCTAACTACTTTTCATATATGTACTTATTCAATTCTTACATCATGGTAAAATAGATATTATTCCCACTTCACTCATGAGAAAACTGAGACTTGAGAGATTACTATGCCCGGCCCAATGTCCCACATCTGGTATTAGAAAAGCAGAATATGGATCCACTTAACTCTAAAACGTGTCTCTGATCCCTTACTCTGTACCTGTCACTTGAAATACAGCATTATGTCTGAGCTTGTAAGATTTCATTGGGTTTAAGATTGGGAATTCTAATCACATAGTTCAAAAGGTTGTCATGAAATCAATATGAATGCAGATTCTTAATGGTTTTTTGTTGTTCACTCAAAAGGGTATCATTTCATCCAATTATAGAAAGATTCTTTTGAAAAACAGTGAAATCTCATCTATCATGTACAAGAATAAATATACATAACTGCCTCAAAAGAATATCCTGAATCTATGAGCGGGTAGAAAATTTTTTTCTTTTTCTTTTCTTTTTTTTGGTGATAAATACACATAACATAAAATGTAGCATTATAACCATTTAAAGTGGCTACAAATAAAATGTCTTTGGGCATATTCATGGTGTTAGGCAACCATCACCAGTATCTAGTTCCAGAACATTTTCACCTCCCCAAACCAAAACCCCATATCCATTAATTCACTGCCTGTTTCCACTCCCCATCTCCACCCCCTAGGCTCCAGGTAACCACCAACTGCATTCTGTCTCTTGGATTGGCCTCTTTTGAATACTTCCTACAAATGGAACCATAACATGTGGCCTTTTACATCTGGCTTCTTTCACTTAGCATTGTTCTCAAGTTTCATCTATTTTGTAGCATGTACCTACTTCATTTGCTTTTAGCCAAATAATATTCCATGATACGGATATAACACAATGCGTTTCTCCATTCATCCTCTGATAGCTATGTGGGTTGTTTCCAGCTTTGGCCTATTGTGAACAGAGCTGCTATAAGCATTCACATATGGGTTATTGTTTGAATACCTGTTATTATATATATATATAATATATATTTATAATATATATATATATATAATATATATATATTATATATATATATAATAACAGGTATTCAAACAATATATATATTGTTTATATATATATATATATGTATATATATATATATGTGTGTATATATATATATATACACATATACATACCTAGGAGTGGAATTGCTGGGTCATATGGTAATTCGATGTTTAACTCACTGAGGAACTACCAAACTGTTTCCCACAGCAACTGCACCATTTTACATTCCCACCAACAATGTATGAGAGTCCAGTTTTTCCACATCCTCACCAACACTTGTTAGTTTCCCTTTTTTATGGCCATACTAGAGAGTGTGTAATAATATCTCACTATGGCTGTGATTTACATTTTCCTAATGACTAATGACATCGATCACCTTTTGATGTGCTTTTTGGACACTGATCTTTTTTGAAGAAATGTCAGTTCAAGTCCTTTGTCCATTGTTTAATTGCGTTGTTTATATATTGTTGAGTTATAAAGGTTCTTTACTGACAGACAATTTTTAAGCATAAAACATTGCACATTTTCAGGGTTCCTGGGTGGCTCAAAGGATTAAGCCTCTGCCTTCGGCTCAGGTCATGGTCTCAGGGTCCTGGGATCGAGCCCCCGCATTGGGCTCCCTGCTGAGCAGGGAGCCTGCTTCCCCCTCCCCCTCTGCTAGTCTGTCTACTTGTGATCTCTCTCTCTCTCTGTCAAAAAAAAAAAAATCTTTAAAAAAATTGCACATTTTCAGAAGAGACATAAGGAGTTCTTGTATTATTTTCAAAAATGACACAAATATGTGAAATACTGAATATTAAATTTGTAACTCAGAACAATAAGTTAAAGATCTGTAATACTATCTGAATAAAAATGCCAAAACAAACAACAATGTCTCTCCTGTGCAATTCTTTGTGCAAACATTTAAAAGTGATGATGTCTCTTCTACAGAAATTAATAATAAAGTTCTGCCAGGATGAAATATATTAGAATATAGAAACATATAATTCTGTCCATATCATCATTGTACAGTTGAAATATTGTAGAAAATGAGGGAAATGTGCAAATTAGTATCGTATTTATTGCATCTCTCATTTGAATTTAAAAAAATTTAATTCTAACTTCTGTTTAAGAAGAGAAATGTATTAGCAGTTTCCCAGCCTTGAAGGTTCTTTGTTTCCAGAAGGAATGCCAAATTTTAAGACATATTTATTTCTCTACAGATTTGGTATAATCTTTATTTGATCAGCAGGATTTAATTATTAAATTTTAAACCACTATTAGGTACTGATAAGACCTTAAATATCACAGATTTCTTTCATATCATTTTGAAATTCACCTCGATTTTTAGGGTTTTTCTAAGGGAGTCAAATCAAGAATGGCCTATTGTCCTCCCCTTCAATGTTAAAATAGAAATCCACATGCTCAATGTGCCAATGTGACAGTTGAGTCAGCAGCAGACATATCTTGTCAGTCTAATATGGAAAAATTGCAATCCAAGAGTTAGTCAAAGTAAACCCAGAAAATTATTTTATGCTTACAATTACTATAATTTTGTTTGATCGATTCCTGGCAACTATTGATTCCCTGAGCAGTCTGAGAGTACTCTGTCAAGAACACAGGTATCCAAGGATGACATCATCTCTTCCAGTTGTCCCATGGGATTCCCGCACAGTTCAAAAACGATGACCTTACAGAGCTATGACAACAGAACGTCATTTTTCATTTTCATCTTTACTGATTATACAACAATTCAAAATTATTTAAATAATCGTCTTTTTTCCCTAAAATTTTTTCCCTAAAATTATCTCCATTGAATCCTAATCCTTGTGGGTATTGTTCTGGGAAAAAACGGGCAAGCAAACAAACAAACAAACCCGGATGTTTTAGGTTTGAGTTAGCTCAGCAAAATTTGGAAGACAATCCCAAATTCCATGAGGAGTTTAACTGATTTAATACAGAGGGTTGCAGAGTTTCAGTTTGTTGTTTTAACATAGGACCAAAGTGAGACAACATTCCACCTTTTTTGGCCTTATTACCTGTGTTGCAATTTCCTCCTCCCTAAGAGATGGGATGGTAGCCCCATAGTCTTAGTTATTCCTTACCTCAAGGCAATATTGTAAAAATATTCCAGCTCTTCCATCTCTTTTGTTCCTCTGGTTTTGCCTGAAACATGAAGGACTTCTTCCATTGCCAGTAACCTTATTTAACATCTCTGTCTTGATGAGGCTTACCTGTTCCCTATTCCAGTAGTCATATACTATTAAAGCACACACACATCGGCATTTGATCTTCTCTGATACTGTGATTTAACATCCCCATCCCCATTTTTGGCACAGACTTCCCAAAACCTTTAGAATTTCCTAAATGATGAAAGCTTAAAGGTATCTTTTTCTATGTTAATAACTTTTGGAATGGAGGTAAGAATGGGACTTGGTTACCACTGGAGCCAACCATGGGATTAGAGGGTTAGACATTTCAGACTCTGACTCCCCTCTTGTTTGGCAAAGTGATCAGAGTCTCAACAGGAAGTTGATGGCAACTTATAGCAAATACTTTAAGGAACAGTCAAGACAGAGACAAATTACAAAGATCAGGGTAGGATGGAGGGAAAGCACAAGTGATAGTAAAATACCTCAAGGCTAATCCAATGCTGGAAAATGTTATCACCCTAAACAAGAAGAGGTAAGGGGAATGGTACCAGTTAATGGTACCAGGAGACAGAAAGAACTGTGTACAGAATGCTGCCTTTTGAGAGGTACAGACCCAAGAGACTGGGAGCCAGGGGAACAAATACTCAAACCTCACTGCTTTCCCTTATGCCCATCTCTTATGTTTCCCACCGGCTGAACCCAACCAGTTCTTATAGGGAAGCCCAGCAGGACACAGAGCAGGATAGAAAAACATCAAGAGATAGTCTGGAGGGGCAAAGAGAAGATGTCCAGCTCAAGAGTCCAATATAGTCTAATAAACGACAACAGGGACACAGTCTGACTAGCGTTCTGTTTATAGCCAATCTATGATTTAAAGTAACAACTCTCATGTTGTTCTCATGGCAGCTGGTTGGACATTACAACTTACAAGTCCATCAAGGAGAAAAAGGTAAATCACATGTTATTAAGAGGAAATGGAATCCAGGCAAGAGTTAGGTAAAGAGTTCAGGGCTTGTGAACAGAAAAGCACCAAAGGGAATGCATCTACTTTCTTTATTGCCTTCACATTCTAAATTAAAACTCAGTTTTCAGGAATTCTAGGCTAGTCTGTCTAATTCAACTACTGTGTGTGTGTGTGTGTGTGTGTACACATATATATAATATACCTCCCATATTTATATATATATATATATATATATATATATATCCCAAGATAATATTATTCAATTTGTATTTTGAATCTATTTTATATTTTATATTTTGTATCTTTCTTATCATTTTATCATTCTCACATTTTATATACATATGGTTTATTTATATCACTAAATAGGTTATAAGATCTCAGAAGGTAGAAAATGCCTGTTTTTTCTGTACCCCTATCTGTATGCATATTTTTCTGTATACCTATCACGATGCCCTCAAATAGGAAGCATGTGAGAAATGTCTCTCAACTAGCTCCCTATGAGCCAAAGAAACTCTTGCCCTCAGCAATTACTAGACATTCCCAATGGTCCTTAAGTATATCCCACATTAGCAGATATTGTTTTGGTATAAACAGGAAATATTTTTATGGATTATATACTATTGAAGTTAATATCTGAGGCAAATAGATCACATGCATGTTAACTACTACTATTGGGGGAAAATGAGACTGTTAAATCATGGACAAAATGGTTCCCGGAACCACTAACATTTCTTTTTCCTAAGTGATGCTTCCTGATATAACAAAATGCCATGGGAATAAAAGAAGGAAGAAAGAGAGAACACGCAATCAATTTTGAGACCCGGTAGCCAGAACACTGTTCATTCATTCCCTCATCTTTTCAACAAATACCTACTGAATGCTACTAGGGATAGAGCAATGAGCAGTCCCAATACCAGCTTTGTGGAGCTTATATTCTAGTAGAAGAAAACACAGCATAAACAAATAAGTATACTTGTTAATTAGTGAAAAGTTATGTAAACAGAAATAAAGCAAGGAGGGGAAGGGAGATGACAGTGGTTGGATGCCATTTTAGGTAGAATGGTCAGGGAAAGCATTTCTAATAAGGAGTCCTTCAGCAAATGATAATACTTCGATTAAATGGACCACACACCATGCACACATCTGGGAGATTGTCCAACCACAGGGAAAGTGAAATTATAAACAAAAGGCAAACGTTTATGAGTGAAATCTGAATACCATAATTGCTCACTAGGCATACACATCTACACATCTACACAAACTCTCCTCCAGGAAGTATTTGTTATCCTGGAACCCCAAAGAAACCCATTCCCGTGCGGATAAAAATATCTACATCATCAGGGAACGAGTTTTGTGATCCACAGATAAATACCAAACTTGAAGTGGCTTTTACAAATCATTTGGTAAGGGCCATAAAGAAATGTTTTCTGTCTCTCCAGAAATATTTCTTGGAGAAATCATTTGAAATAGGATCCTACTAAATGGCATTAGTGAAAGAAGAAAGGAGGTGATCTGGAGGGAATAATAGTTACCCACAGATATCCCATGCTGGTTGTAGATTAATAATCCACTAACGGAGCTTTTCAAATAATGGTACCTAGGTCCCACCTCCAGAGACTCTGATTTAATGGATGTGGCTTGGAGACAGAGTGTTGGTACTTTTTTTAAAGTTCCCCAAATGAGTCTAACATGAAGCCACGATTGAGAGTCACTGAGTTAAACTGTTTAAAAAAACAGGCCAAGAATTACTTCTGAAAAGCAACAGACATCTCACAATTATTCGAAGTGAGTCAGATTATGTATGGAGTACCTACTATGTGCTAGAAGTTTAGCACTGGGGATACAGACAAGAAAAGGCAAACCCACCCCAACCCTCATGGAATTCAAATGGGTAAAGGCAACTGACAAAGAATTAAACAACCTTTTAAAAAACAAGATAGTGTGATAAATGTTACAAAGTACAGGAAAGTGTGATAAGATAGAGAATATCTGGGTAGGGCTATTTTTGTTACATTCATTAAGGAAAGCCTCTCTCAAGAGTGAAATTTAAGCAGAAACCTGAAGGATGAAAAAGTCTACAGTGTGAATGGCAAAACAACGCCCTGAGATATAAAATTGCTTGGTGTGTTCTAAATACAGAGACGAGGCAAGGAATACTGCAGTTAGAAAAAGTGAAAGAAAATGTAGTATAAAATGAAGGAAGAAGTTTGGATTTTATTCCAAGACTAATAGGAAACCTCTGAAGGATTTTAAGTAGAGGAGAGATATGATTTCACTACATTACTGAAAGACCACTCTGCTATGGGGAGAATGGATTGTGAGGTTAGAAAAAGGGAAATTGAAGCAGGAAGACCAGTGCCAGCAAGAGATGATGGTGGCATGAACCAAGGTATTTGCAGGGGAGAAGTAAGATATGCTGGAATTAGGACGTATTATAAAGATTGAGCCAGTAGGATTTGCTGATGGATTGGATGTAAGAAAAGAGGAAAAGGAAGGGATCCAGTCAGACTTTCAGACTTTTGGATTGAATATCTGAATCTTTAGAGGTTCCAAAATGATTGTTGAAGGAACAGGTCTAGAAGCAGGGAATTAAAAATTCTATTTGGGATTTACTGCATTTGAAATGCCTGGAAGATCTCCAGGTAAGGATGTTGGGCAGGCAAATGAACATGCAAATTTGAAGTTCCCGGTAAAGGTTTTCAGCTCCAAATACATATTTGGGAGTCATCAACATGACTGGTATCATATGTAGAATTTGTGGGTAGATAGGAGTTAAGTAAATAGGATGCAACACACGGTGTCCTAAAGGAAAGGCATCAAGGCCTCTTCTCCTTGGAAATTTGACATTATTTCAGAACTTGAGGATTGGGATGTTCTTGATTGAGGTCCAATGGTAAGAAAGGTCCCCTAACAGAAGGAACAGTCTGGATTGGTAAACCCAGACTCAATACTAGAACAAAGGTTTAGTGTAAGGGCCAGTTCTGACATGGCACATGGCTGATACTGAAGGTTCAATCTGACACGTGTTGCTGGAGGTATGTTTGGGACAATGGCTGGCAGATGAATGTAAACCAACGAGCTGTCAACTTAGAAGTCCATTGTAATTGCTCTTAGTCCAGCAAGAGTTGGAGAGTGTGGGTCCTCCTGCCAGAAAGAGGATGAGTGTGCCCTACGCAGTGTTCTGTCCTAGCAATGGTGCCATTTCCTCTTCAGAGAAGAAAGCTGCTTCAAACTCTGCATGGTCTGTTCTCAACCACAGATAAGGCTGCACCAAAAGCAATGATCCCTGGAAACTGGAACCTTTCAAATCCTAAAGAGATTTGCCATTCCTTTCCTTATCTGGCTGCTGGAATCAGAAGGAATGTCTTGGTCAGCATTAGACTTTGGGCAATTAAAAAGAAAGCCCCTTTTGGACTGGACATGTTGCTAATTGAGCTATTGGGGTCTTGAATATTTAATCTGCTTATCATAAAGATGAATGACCTTATTTGTACCTCAAATTAGTGAGGGGCATCACACTAAATATATAAATACAGAAGTTCATGTTTTTCCCTTTTAAAGCTATTGAGGCAATATGATTTAGTAGGAGATAAGAGTTTTAGATCTGAATTTGAAGCACAGATTTATCATATGAATTATGTGACTCTGGGAACATTAACTACCCTTAAAAACGAGAATTAAAATAAGTGTCATAGCGCGCCTGGGTGGCTCAGTCAGTTAAGGTCTTCTTTCAGTTTAGGTCATGATCCCGGGGTCCTGGGATGGAGCCCTGCCTCTGGCTCCCTGCTCATCAGGGAGTCTGCTTTTCCCACTCCCTCTGCCCCTCACCCCTACTCATGTGCTCATGCTCTCTCTCTCTCAAATAAATAAAATCTTAAAAAAATATAAGTTTCATGAAGTAATACAAGGACCAAGTGAAATAACAAGGGTAAAGCACTAAATAGTCCCTGTTTCATAGTAAAAGCTCAGTTATCGTTAACCTCTTATTAAGCATTATTAAGCTATTTACACTATTTAAATTCATCTTGTTACATTCACCCCATTGTTTTGAATTCATATTGAATTCCACTCTGTTCAGCTTCATGCCAACTGATAATTTGATAAATTGCATCATTTCTGTTCTCATGTAAATATTTTAAAAAATTTACAGAACAGAGCTTCTAAGTCACATTAATTTCTTCTTTTCCTGAATCCATATATGCAAACCTACCCAATTATAGTTCTTGATTGTGCTCTAGGTATTTCCTATGCCTTCATTTTATCTCCCTAACTGAACTGCAATTTCTTTTTTTTTTTTTTTAAGAAATTATTTGACAGACAGAGATCACAAGTAGGCAAAGGGGCAGGCAGAGAGTGATAGGGAAACAGGCTCACCGCTGAGCAGAGAGCCTGATGCGGGGCTCAATCCCAGGACCCCGAGACCATGACCTGAGCTGAAGGCAGAGGCTTAACCCATTGAGCCACCCAGGCGCCCCTGAACTGCAATTTCTTGAGGATAAGGATTAGATCTGAATCTTCTTTTTAATCATCCTACCACATCTTGGACAGTATTAGGCATTTAGAAACCAAAAATTACACATTTATTTATACAGAGATGGTTTTTGAATAGATTTGCACACAAATATTATTTTCTTCTTTTGTTTTATTGGTCCCTAAAAGCATAATACACATACACTTACAAAATCCTATTTTTGCACCATAATTTGTGAATTGGTTTCCTTTGAAAATACAAGACGAGACCAGGCAAACTTTAAAGTCCTTTTCTGGTCTAAAAATCCTGGATATTGGGGCGCCTGGGTGGCTCAGTGGGTTAAAGCCTCTGCCTTCAGCTCAGGTCATGATCCCAGGGTTCTGGGATCGAGCCCCGCATCGGGCTCTCTGCTCAGCAGGGAGCCTGCTTCCTCCTCTCTCTCTGCCTGTCTCTCTGCCTACTTCTGATCTCTGTCTGCCAAATTAAAAAATATATATATAAAAATAATAATAATAATAAAATAAAATAAAATAAAAATAAAAAATAAAAAAATAAAAATCCCGGATATTATTAAATAAAAAATGACTACACACCTCAAAATTTCCAAAGATAATGAACAATCCATTCATTCATTTATTCGACAAATATTTACTGAAGGCATAGTGTACCAGGGACTTGTCTAGGTGTGAGAAAACAGCAGTGAACAGAACAATGGGTCTAACCTCATGGAGACTTCATTCCAAAGGATTCAATTTATTAAAATCTTCACCAAGGAAACTTTGAAGTCAGAAAGAAGAAATAAACAGAACATCCATTAGTGTTTTCATGTTTAGAAAGAAATCTTCAACTTTAATATTTCCATTATGTTCTACTCACAATGGAAAAAGCCCTGGTTCCTAGCCAGCCCATGTATTTGACATTCAATCATCAAGATATGAAAGTCAGAAATAGACAAGGTTCCCTTTATTTACTCCACACATCAACATCTGTCTTTTTTGTCTTGAAAGTATCTCCCATTATCCACCCATCCCATCTATTCCTACTGTCCCTGCCTGGTTTAGCCTTCATTCATTCTAACTCAGATGAGTAAAACAGTCTCAAACTTGGTCCCCCTTCCCACCACTGAACTCCTGCAGCAAGTCATTGCTTGACAAAGGATAGCTTTCAACAAAGTACTCTGCTGTTCCAGAAGCCTTGAGCGATTCTTCATCTCCTTTACAACAAAACCAAATTCTTTGACCTGGAAGATCAGGCTTTTTTATATCTGGCTTAAAACTGCCTTAATGATTTCCCTTTACTTTCTCTTACATACTCTACCCCCCAACCAAAACAAACCACATATGTTCCATCCCTTTCTTCTACCCCACACACCTCCTATTTCTGATCTCTGGGTTTTCTGTTCCTTCCATCTGGGATTTCTGCCCTTCCCCAGTAGATGCATGGCCACGCCTACCTATCAATAGCTTAAAGAGATAGATCATTATTTTCTCAGCTAACAAGAAGCCCAGACTTTGGAAATCCGCACTGCCCAACTTCATCAAGAGCCCGAGCTCTTCCTAAATCCCTGCACTGTCAAACTAGCAAGTGTTTTTCATCTCCATGAAAACAAGAGTTGTTAAAACTTCTGGAATTACACCGCCCTGCCTCACTGGTCAAACAGGAGCAGAGGAAGAGGAAGCACCTCCATCATGAAAGCTAAGACTTTCCCAAAATTCCCTAGAAGATTTTCTTTGGCTACACTGTAACACCTGGCCATGCCCAGGCGAAAGAAAGGCTGGAAGACAAGTTTTTTAAGCGAGGATATCATCGCTACAAACAAACAAACAAAAGGGTTCTCTTAATAAGAAAGATGGGGACAGTGGACCCCAAGACACCCTTCGCAAGACAGCTGGAAGTACCCAGCGTGGTTGGCACCCGACAGCCTTAAGCATACAAAGTCAAAAGGTTTTAGTGACAATGCTTGGAACTCACACTGTTGCATGGTTTTGCCTCCACCTTTCCAATTCCAAATAAACAACAAAAGCAGGGGCCATCCTCACTTACAAAAGCACAGCTTCTATGTGATCCTGGCCAGGACCTTGCTTTCCTGTTACTCCATTCCTTCTACTCATCCCACTTCACCAGATGGGAGCAATGCCTCTTTTCCTCGGTGTTAATGATGCCTGGGATGGAAGCAGAAGGAGATGGGAAAGAAGACTGGATGTCTGGGATGGGGCATGACTATGGATGCCCTACGTATAAACTACGGACACTTGTTCTGTTGTGTTACGTTATTACATTTTTAATCAAACACTCAGAATTAGAAAAATATGAAATTCTTCCATTTTAATTTTTTAAAAGGTGTATATTTATTTATTGGAGTGAGACCACACACGTGCACGCGTGCGCGGCGTGAACGGAGGGAGGTGGAGGGGCAGAGGGAAGAGACTCCCAAACAGACACCCACTGAACACAGAGCCAGTCATGGGGATTGATCTGACAGCCCTGAGATCACAACCTGAGCTGAAACCAAGGCTCCAATGCTTAACCAACTGAGCTACCCAGGTGCCCCTAAAATTTTCTATTTTATACCAAATTCTAGTGTCATTCCTCACAGATACTGCATGCATCTGTTCCCTTTCCTTGTCCTAAACTTGAGAAGCTAGATTCATAGTGGAGATGGAACTCAAGAATGATTTCAATTTGTATAAACTATACTTCATTGTGGTAAAATATATATAACATTTACCATTTTAACCATTCTTCTGTGTACATTTTAGTAACATTTAAGTACATTCACAATGTTGCTGAACTATGCTTTCCCAGAACTTTCTCATCATACCAAACAGAAACTCTGTACACACTAAACAATAACTTTGCCATCTCATCTCAAACTTTCTTTCTACTTTCTCTCTAGGCATTTGCCCATTCTAGGTGCCTCACATAAGTGGAATCATACAATATTTGTCCTTTTGTGTCTGATCGATCTTATTTAGCGTAGTGTTTTCAAAGTTCATTCATGTTGTAGCATGCATCAGAATTTCAATGCTTTTTAAGGTTGAACAATATTCCATTGTATGTCTATACTACATTTTGTCCAGCCATTACAACCATTGGTGGCAAATTGGGCTCCTTCTACCTTATGGCTATTGTGAATAATGTTGCTATGAACACTGATGTAAACATAGATGTTTGAGTCTCTGCTTTTAATAATTGTGAGAGAAAGTGTGTCTTCAACAATGTTGCAATTAAAATATTCAGGTACATCATGTATCTGTGAGACTTCTATGGGCCAGTCTCAAAAACTACTAATAATTTGTAACATATTTCTAGCCAAATATAAATTCTAAGTTTTACCTAAAACTAACAGAAAGGAAAATTTTTTTTTAATTTATTTATTTGTCAGAGAGAGATGGAGAGAGAGCGAGCACAGGCAGACAGAGTGGCAGGCAGAGGGAGAAGCAGGCTCCCTGCCGAGCAAGGAGCCTGATGTGGGACTCGATCCCAGGACGCTGGGATCATGACCTGAGCCGAAGGCAGGCCGCCCAACCAACTGAGCCACCCAGGCGTCCCCAGAAAGGAACCTTTGTAACCAAGATATTGTGAACTGGCAACATGGTATCTCCTATCTAAGAATTTTAAATTTATCTACAAATCTAAATATAGCTCATTTACATATTTTAGTTATTTGGCTATCCAGAACCAGAAGAATGAGGCAATAGACGCGATTCTGGGCTAAGCAGTGCCATGGGGGAACTTGAGTCTCTGTTAACCAGTCCCCTGTTAACAGAAATGAAATAAAGCTGGGGGCAGGAGTTGAGGCCTATGTTTCTCGTGATTCCTTCCACCTGCTGTCTCCCTGGAAACAGATGCTGTAGATTCTTACAATCAAAGATTCCCAGAGGAGCATAAAAATATAAAATAATGTAGATCCAATGCTCAGGGTGAGAGGAGAAATTTGAAGAGCTTAAATGCTATGGACACTTTTTTTTGGAGGCCTTATCTAGATCACATCAAATATATAAAAGGCATCCATGTCCCATATTAAATGTGTTTGATAGAGTGAGAAAAGAGTTGAGATGAAGCTGAATGGTTACTACTACTTTTGTAGGCAATTAAACATCTATTGATTCTTATTTTCCCATTTCATTTTTATATTTTGAAGCCAATAAATTATTTTTCAGATCTCAAATATTTTCACTGGCTCTTAAAAATGCCTAGGCCATAACCATATCAATAAGTTGCTCTGTAGTGAGTTCTGATCGCAAAATAATTCTCATTTGCATACTTACTTCTGACAATATAGCTCTGATCATAACTAATTTTTGGACACTAATGCAGTGGCCAGAAGAACAAGCAAACAGAAAAAAAAATACTGTCTCTATAATTTCTGGGTATGAAATAAAATCATGCTGGTATCTGGAGAACAGTGTGGAGGTTCCTCAAGAAGTTAAAAATAGAGCTTCCCTATGACCCTGCAATTGCGCTACTGGGTATTTACCCCAAAGATACAGATGTGGTGAAAAGAAGGGCCATCTGTATCCCAATGTTTATAGCAGCAATGGCCACGGTTGCCAAACTGTGGAAAGAACCAAGATGCCCTTCAACAGACGAATGGATAAAGAAGATGTGGTCCATATACACTATGGAGTATTATGCCCCCATCAGAAAGGATGAATACCCGACTTTTGTAGCAACATGGACGGGACTGGAAGAGATTATGCTGAGTGAAATAAGTCAAGCCAGAGAGAGTCAATTATCATATGGTTTCACTTATTTGCGGAGCATAACAAATAACACGGAGGACATGGGGAGATGGAGAGGAGAAGGGTGTTGAGGGAAATTGGGGGGGAGATGAACCATGAGAGACTATGGACTCTGAAAAATAACCTGAGGGTTTTGAAGGGGCGGGGGGTGGAAGGTTGGGGGAGCCTGGTGATGGGTATTACGGAGGGCACGCATTGCATGGAGCACTGGGTGTCGTGTAAAACTATGAATTCTGTTACGCTGAAAAGAAATTTAAAACAACATTAAAAAAAAAAAAGAAAGAAATCAGAAAAAAAAATCATGCTGGTAATCAGAAGTTTCTAGACTTGAGAGTCACAACCTTTCTAAAATAAGCTACCAAATTCCCGACTCCAATCAGCTTCTTGGAAAAGGAAAATGCTGTGCTAAAAAGCAAGCATTGAAATAAATCACCTCTCCCTACTTCCACATGCCCACAAGTAAAGTCTGTGATTAACAAACTCATCTGTTAAAATTCAAAGCTAACTCCTCTCTTAAATTTCTTAAGCATCCATTATGAATTACCTTAATAGCATAATAAAATTACTTTTTACCTAATACAGAACTGTGGCTTCCAGTTGGATGTCCCCTTGAATGCTGGAGATGTATTTACTTTATGATTACCCTTCTATGACTCTAAGCTTTGATATGACCAGTTCCTATCTTCCTGGAAGCTTGTTCTACCACTTTTTAAACTAATGAATGCCTACCCATCCTCCAAAGCCCAATTTAAATGTTAGTGTCTCCACAGCCCTTTCCTGGCTCCCAGAGGCTCCCTGAGTCATGCCCTTTTCCATGTTCCCACAGGAGTTACCACATTTTATTTAATTTATTTGTTAACATGTTTGCTGTCTGCCGCTAGACTTCCAACTTCTGCAGAGCAGAGCCCAAACATCTAGCAGAGCTAATTTTATAAGCAAGTGATTATTTTTGTCTACTGTGCATGTGTTATGCTTTGCTGAGTGGCAATTATTCTATTAATTCTACCCAGACAATGAAGACCACAAAACTGTTTGACCATCTGTTCTCTCTCTTTGTGATGAAACAACATATTTGAGTATGATTTCGGTTAACTTTCTCATTCTTTCATAACAGCTAATTGTTGGTCTTTCCACTTGTCTTAAAGTTTCCATCACCTTGTCGAGATTGTTATGATCAGACAATGTTTCAACTGTATCATAAAAAGCTGCTAACATAGCCAAAAGTTTTTCCACTTTTAGATTTCTGGGACGGTGTTTGGGGAGAAGATGTAGTTAGGTGAGTGTGGCTGTGTGAGAGCAAGAGGAAGTGGGGGAGAGATTGATAGAGTGTTATTAGTCTTCTGAGGAAGCTGGTTTATGATGTTCAAAGATCACTCGTTGTGTTGTTGATTTCTGAGGGAATAATCAACATTAACTTTCTATTATTATGGCCCTTCAGCTATAAAAATTAAGTAAATTTCATGCAAAGAATTTCCCTATTTAGACAGGAGAAAACTATTCATTGATGAAGATGAGAAAGACTTTCTAGTTTACTACTTCCGGTGAATCCCAGAATCACAGATAATTACTCCCATCAGGTTCAACTACTATAATTATATTACTGCCCTCTGCTGTACATGAGTGAAATTACAGAAAACTATGTGACCGTTCAAGATTTGTCTGCACGTTCTTGGCACTGGCATTTTCCAAAAGCAGGTCTTCAAGAGCATCCTTATTTCATTTCAACTAGGCGACTTTAACATGATGGTGAAATTTTCCCTCCTGTAATTACTGGCTAATCCAAACAGAATAATAAATAATGCGTCAGACACAGTCATTATAGGCTTATTGTTATGCTAAGGAAAATATTAATTAAATGTTTGTAAAATGATTGAAATTATTTTATGATATGTCAGTTATTTAAAAGCCAGCCTCGCTTCTATAATTGCTGTACCCTGATCATTTTCCCCTTGACTTTGCTTTTGTATATCCTCCTGTGCTTTTTAAAATCAGAGTCAATCTGAGACTCATAAACGTTTTTGCTGGCTTATGGCATTCAATAATTGTTTTATATGACATTTGTTTTGTGCCTTTTGATTTGTTTCTATGCCCTAAATTAAAAATTTCTGCTTCTGTCTGAATCTTATTAACTGAAAATCATATTAGTCTGAGACCATAGCTGTAAGTGGCCCTCTGTCAACCACTTATCTTTTTGTTTATCTTTTGTTCCGGGTTATGAAATTTTAAGCATCACATTCACCTTTAAATAATCATTCCCCATCTTTAGAGCACCATACTCCATTCACATTTACATGCTGTATCTTAATTTTGTAAATGTTCTCTCTATGAATGGAGAAATATTTAAAATTGCACAGATTAAAGTGGAAACAAGGATTTGTTTATACATGCTGATTTGGGTAATAATCTGTGAGTCTGGGAAATGAGTGTTTTGAATTTATTTCTTTCTACCTTACAGTGACTTCTTCTCCCTCTAAATCCAGGTATTTAGTTCATATTTATAAGTTTGGTGCAGGTTTAGGTGATGTGGAAATCTGTGCTATTAACCAAATATTTTTCTTTACTTTTAAGAACTATCTTTATGTTTAAGATATATGAATGTATCTTAGGAATAATTTTAGTAGGTTAATTTTTGAAGAAAAATTATGACAAATATTTTTCAAAACTAGAAAAACACATTTAAAATCACACTAAATTGACATGTATAAATAGAACCAAGGGCAATGAATGGCTTCAAATATTACTGGACTTTAATTTCCATATTTCAGGGAAAATTAAGTTGATTTTCAGGTCTTGTTCAATGGATAAGGACAATCAAAAAGAAAAGGGGGCTAAGGGGAAAATAAGGAAAGTAGTGTTGGAAAATGTTTTATAACATTGTATAATATAATGTTTATAACATTTTATAATATAATGTTCTGTTATCCAGTTAAATGTTTTCCCTCTAAATATAATTATCACTTTTGGGTGCTTCAACCTAGATAAATATAACTGACTAGAAAAACATTGCAAAGGCTGATAAATAATTTCTAGATTTATTGTTTTTTATTTCAACACATTGAATTTAGCTTGACAATAAGATACGTTCTATATTTAAATGTAGGAAACATGCATTTAGATACCAGCAAATTATATTAAAGGAGTATTTGTATTCGGGTAGTTTAAAAATAAATTAAAATAGTTGGTTTTCAACAGGGAAGGGGGAATGCCCTAATAAAATGCCACGTGTGACCTGCTTACCTCCGACAGTGATTTCACATAACAGCCAGGCTGCTCTTCCCACACCGACTCATACTCTGTGTTCACCTAGGATGAAAGTTTGTTCCTCGAAGTCTGAAAATTGATTCCAGTCTCACAGGGACACACTTAAGATGGCTGATATTCCAACTCCTAACTTTGTTTTAAAGAAAAATGCTTTTTGAAACAGAAACAGTCTATATGTTGCTGAAAACTAATGACTGCTAAGAAATTTGAGACGTTAAACCCCATTGATGAAGTAAGCATATTTTTTTCAAACAGAGACAAAAAGTTATCCCTCTACACTTTCCTGGGAATAATGTGTTTTTATAGTCAATGCATGTGGAATAACTTGAGCAGGAATAACATTAATAAGAGAATTCAAATGTTATATAAAATGATCAAATAATTTATTTTTTCCAAAAAGGAAAAAAAAATGATTTCGTATGTCCTAATTCATATGTAAGGACAGATAGAGATAACAAAGATACATTAAAACAGAGAGCTAGCTGTTAAGTTAAACATCCTCTCTCACTTTTTTCTTTAGAAACAGAGTTGGGGAGCGCCTGGATGGCTCAGTGGGTTAAAGCCTCTGCCTTCGGCTCGGGTCATGATCTCAGGGTCCTGGGATCGAGCCCCGCATCGGGCTCTCTGCTCAGTGGGGAGCCTGCCTCCCCCTCTCTCTGCCTGCCTCTCTGCCTCCTTGTGATCTCTCTGTCAAATAAATAAATAAAATCTTTAAAAGAAAAACAGACTTGGTTGTACGTGAAGGTATGTGTATACGTGTGCATTTGGGTGTGCAGGCAATATGTCCAGCTAAAACACTATACAATACACAGCTTTCCTTGAAAGTAGGCATTGTCATATGACTGAATTCAGTCAATAGGTGGGATCAGGTTATTTGATAATCTAATAAAATTGAGTTCTTATTCTATAAGGAACCCCTTTTATATTAAAACACACAGATAGGCTAAAATCTAAATGACGGGAAAAGATTTATACCATGCAGTCATGAACCAGAAGAAAACTAGAATGGTCATATTAATATAAGAAAAAGTATAATTCTTTCCCTTCCCCCCAATGTGATAATTTGATATACATATACATTATGAATTATTTACCAGAATCAAGCTAATTAACATATCTATCACAGCAGATATGTTACCTCTAGAGTGTGTGGTGAGAATGCTTGAGATCTACTCTCTTACAAACTTCAAGTGTACAATACAGAGTCATTAACTATAGCCATCATGCTGTATATTAGCGCCTCGTCTTATAGCTGAAAGTTTGTACCCCTTGACCAACATTTCATTCCCCCATCCCTTATCCTCTGGCAAGCACCATTCTCTATTTCTATGAGTTCCACATTTTTTTCTGGTTTTAGATTCCACATATAAGTGATACTATACAATATTTGCCTTTCTCTCTTTGTCTTATTTCACCCAGCAGAGTGCCTTCTGGTACATCCACGTTGTTCCAAATGGTGGGATTTCCTCCTTCTTTATGTCTGAATAATATTCATTATAATGTGGTATATGTATCACATTTTCTTTATCCATTCATCCATCCATGGACACCTAAATTGTTTCCACATCTGGACTATTGTGAATTGACTAATGCTACAATGAGCATGGGAGTGCAGATTATCTCTTCAAGACCATGACTAAATTTCCTTTGAATATATATCCAGAATGGGATTGCGGGATCATATGCCGATTCTATTTATAAACTTTTGAGTAATGTCTGTACTGTACCAGTTTATAATCCAACTAACAGTGTACAAGTGTTCCTTTTTCTTCACATCCTCACCAATGCTTATTATCTCTTGTCCTGTTGATGACAGCCATCCTAACAGTAATGAGAGGATATCTCATTGTGGTTTTGACTTGCATTACCCTGATGATTACTAATGTTAAGTACCTTTTCATGTACCTATTTGCCATCTGTATGCCTTCTATGGAAAAATTCAGCTCCTTTGACAATTTTTAAATTGGATTATTTGGGTTTTGTTTTGTTTTGCTTTTGACTATTGAGTTGTAAGAGTTCTTTATATTTTTAGTTATTAATGCCTTATCAGATACATGGTTTGCAAATATTTTATCCCATTCAGCATGTTCCCTTCTCACTTTGTTGTTTCCTTTGCTGTGCAGAAGCTTTTTGGTTTGGTTTAGTCACACTTGCTTATTCTGGGTTTGGTTGCCTACATTTTGGTGTCATATCCAAAAACTAATTGCCAAGACTAATATCAAGAAGGATTTTCCCTGATTTTTCTTGAGGCTTTTACAGTTTCAAGTCTTACATTTAAGTACTTGGCCTATTTTGAGTTTAATTTTTGTGAGCAGTGTAATACAGAGGTCCAGTTTCATTCATTTCCATGTGGATATAGTTCTCCCAATACCACTTATTGAAGGGAGTAAAATTTCCCCATTGAGTGTTCTTGGCACTCTTATCAAAGATTAGTTTACCACATGTGTAGGGTATATTTCTGGAATTTCTATTCTATTTCATTGGTCTATATGTCTGTTTTTATGCCAGTACATACTGTTTTGATTACCATAGCTTTCTAATATAGCTATAGCTCGGTTGTAAGAGAGCTTTTTAATATAGCTTTGAAATCAGAAAGCATGATGCTCCCTGGTTTGTTCTTCTTGCTCAAGATTGGTTTGACTATTTAGGATCTTTTGTGTGTCCATAAAAATTTTAGAAGCATTGTTTTCTATTTCTATGAAAAATGCTATTGAATTTTGATAGTGATTAGCTTGAGTCTACAGATTACTTTGGTAATCTACAAACATTTTAACAACATAATTCTTCTAATCCAAGAAAATGTGATATATTTCTTTTTTGTGAGTCTTTTTCGATTTCTCTAATGTTTTATAGTTTGTAGTGTGCATGTCTTTCAGATCCTTGGTTAAATTTATTCCTAAGTATTTTTTTTTTTGATGATACTGTAATGGGATTTTTAAACATCCTCTTTAAGATAGGCCATTGTTAGTGTATAGAAATGCAACTGAATTTTGTATGTTAACTTTGTATCCTGAAATTTTTTTTATTAACATATAATGTATTATTAGCCCCAGGGGTACAGGTCTGTGAATCGCCAGGTTTACACACTTCGCAGCACTCACCATAGCCCATACTCTCCCCAATGTCCATAACCCAACCACCCTCTCCCTCCTCCCCACCCCCCAGCAACCCTCAGTTTGTTTTGTGAGATTAAGAGTCTCTTATGATTCGTCTCCCTCCCGATCCCATCTTGCTTAATTTATTCTTTTCCTATCCCCCAAACCCCCCATGTTGCTTCTCGACTTCCTATATCAGGGAGATCATATGATCGTTGTCTTTCTCCGACTGACTTATTTCGCTAAGCATAATACCCTCTAGTTCCAAAAAAATATGGGACTCTTCACGAATTTGCGTGTCATCCTTGTGCAGAGGCCATGCTAATCTTCTCTGTATCGTTCCAATTTTAGTATATGTGCTGCCAGAGCGAGCACTAATTTACCAATTTTTATATAGAATTTTCTATTTTAAAATTATGTAATCTTCAGTGGCAACTTTATTTCTTTCTTTCCTATTGGAGCCTTTTTTTTTTCTTTTCTTGCCTAACTAACTGCTCTAGTACTTCCAATACTGTGTTTGAACAGAAATGGCAAGAGTGGGTATTCTTTTCTGGTTCCTAATCTTAGAAGAAAGTTTTCAACTTTTCACTACTGTGTATGATGTTAGCGATGCGCTTCTAATATACGGTCTTTAATATGTTGAAATACATTCCTTCCATGACTAATTTGTTGAGAGTTTTTAATGAAAGGATGTTGAATACTGCCAATGCTTCTTCTGCATCTATTAAAATGATCATATAATTTCTACCCTTCATTCTATTAATGTGGTGTATCAATACATGCATATGTTAAAACATTCTTGCATCCTAGAGATATATCCTGCCTCATGATATATGATCTTTTTACTGAACAGCTGAATTCAGTTTGCTAGGATTTTATTAAGGACTTTTTAAATCTATGCTCATCAGAGATATTGATCTATAGTTTTTGTTATAGTTCCCTTGTCTAGTATTGTTGGCCTGGTAAAATGAGCTTAGAAGTGTTTCTTCTTCTTTGTTGTTTTAGTTTTTGTTGTTGTTGTTGTTGTTTTAGAATAGTTTGAGAAGGTTTGGCATTAATTCTTGTTTAAATATTTGGTCGAATTCACCAGTGAGCCCATCTGCATCTGGGGTTTTCTTCACTGGGGGGCTTTTGATTACTGATTCAAAATCCTTACCAGTTATAGGTCTATTCAGATTTTCTATTTCTTCCTGATTCACTCTTGGTAGGTTATATGTTTCTAGGAATCTATCTATTTTTTCTAAGTTATCCAGTTTGTTGCCATATAATTATTCATAGTAGTCTCTTATGATACTATGCATTTCTGTGGTATTATTGTATGCTGACTGGATAACTGCAAATGGCTTGTCTTTGAGTTCATGGTTTCTTTCTTCTGCTGATCTTGTCTATTCTTGAAGTTCTCTATTATAGTCTTCTTTTCATTCCTTGTATATTTCAGCTTCAGAATTTCTGCCTTTTTCTCTCTGTTGAACCTTTTGTTTGGTTTGTAGACTGTTTCCCTGATTTCATTGAGTTGTCTGTGTTCTCTTGTAGCTCACTGAACTTCCTCAATATAATTATCTTAAACTATTTGTCAGACCATTTGTATATTTCCATTTCTTTTTGATCATTTGCTGGAAAACTATTGTGTTCCTTTTATGGAGTCACATTTCTTTGATTTTCTGTGTTCTTTGAATTTCCACTGATGTCTTCACATTTGAAGAAGCAATCCCTCTTCCAGTCTTACTGACTGCTTTGGGAGAGATATGCTTTCACCTGTCAATCTGTCTAAGGATTCTGAGGCTTTCTCACACCTTTTCTATGGATGTGCCTACCTCACACTTCCTGTTCCTTCTTGGGGGGTGGGATTCTTAAAATTGCATGCCTTCTCTCAATCTTGCAAAGCCAGGCTGGATGCTTTGAGCTTCCTGATTGTTTTCTCTAGGGCAGTGCCCTGAAATGCTCAAGTTTGTGAAACTTTTCCCAATCCCATGGTCTGGCTCACTTTCTTCACTTGTTTGCTGACTGCCTCTAACAGCTAACTCCTGCCATTCATGGAAGCCCACACTGGGAGATAGACACAGAGGGTGGGGAAGGGGAGAGATATGGGTATGAGTGAGGCACACTGACCAATAAGGGCTCCTGTGGCCCAGCCAGGGGGTCCACAGACTAGGAATTCACCAGTGAGTAGTGGACAAGTCTCTTGATGGATATCATGAATCAGATAGTGGAAAGAACTGTGAAGCAATTAGTAGTGTTCTTTTGATGAGCTCTGAGCTCTACATACTATCTCCCAGCCTCTCTCAGTCCAGTAGATCTTACAGATTATCCCAGTAAAGAAGGAGCAAGAAAGAAGTGGACCTCTTGGCTGTGTCCTGCACAGCTGGAGAAGCCTAGCTCTCGCTTTCTTTTGTGGAAAAAAATCATGGGCTGTGGAGGTCTTTCCTGGCACTGAGCCATGCTGCTTTGGGGGAGAAGGGATATGGGCAAAATGAAACTCTTTTCCCTCTTCAGTGCATCTACTTTTGAATTTTTTTGCCTCAAGACTATGCTGGAACTTCTCCGCTGGACTCCTAGACTCTCACAAAGGCACTTTCATCCCTGGGCGATTGTCAGAATTGATGCTTTGTGGCAGGGTTATAGTAGAGTACTCCTATTCCACCATCTTGCTGATGTCACTCCAGAAAAATACAATTCTGAAGAAGAAAAATTACCAGGGATAAAAAGGGACATTCCCATGATAAATGGGCTAATGCACAGAGAATACAGAGCTATCCTAAATGTAAATGCACCTAACAAAAGATCTTCAACATACATAAAGCAAAAAATTGTAGAACTGAAAGTAGAAATAGAAAAACTCGCCACTAAAGTTGGAGATTTTAACATCCCTCTCTTAGTAATCTTTGGAATGATTAGACAGAAATCAGTAAGGACATATAATCCCTAAAACCACCATCAACCAAACTGACTTAATTGTAATTTTTTTTACTTCTTGACCCAATAACAGCTGAATGAACATTCTTTTCAAGTACACATGAAATGTTATAAATATAGACCATATCTTGTGTCATAAAACAAACCTTAACAAATTTAAAGAAAATAAAAACATAGAAAGTATGTTTTTTGACCATGGTGGAGTTCACTAGAAGTGAATAACAGGAACATATTTGGAAATTCCCCCAAATATTTGGAAATTACACAACAAATTTCTAAACAATCCACTGCTCAAAGAAAAAAGTCTCAGGAATATTAGGAAATATATTAAAGTGAATAAAAAATGAAAATACATCATATCAGAATTGTGGGATACACCAAAGCAATACTTAGAGGAAAATTTATACCAGTAAATTCATATGTTGTAAAGAAATAGAGTTAAATGTTAAATAAAAAAAAAATCTAAGTTCCCATCTTAGTAAATGAACAAACAAATAAAAGAGAGAGAGAGAGAGAGAGAGAGAGAGAAAATTAGAACTTCAGCAAGTAGGAGGAAAGAAATGATAAAGATAATAACATGTTTTTCTATATGGAAAACCCCAAAGAATCTATAGGAAACTAAGTGAGTTAGCAAGGTCACAGAAGGTCAGATATACAAAAATATGGAAGTCAACTTACAAAAAAGCAATTATGTCTCTATACACTAGCAATAAACAATTGGAAACCAAACTTTAAAACAGCACCATTTAAAATAGCTCAAAAAAGTTCAGTACTTAAGTAAGAATCTTAAGAAAGATGTATAGGGTCGGTATGCTGAGTACTACAAAATGTTTATTAAAGGAATCAAAGAGCTAAGGGTGCCTGGGTGGCTCAGTGGGTTGGGCCTTTGCCTTCAGCTTGGGTCATGATATCAGGGTCTTGGGATTGAGCCCCACATGGGGCTCTCTGCTCGGCAGGGAGAGTGCTTCCCCCGATCTCTGCCTGCCTCTCTGCCTACTTGTGAGCTCTGTCAAATAAAATCTTAAAAAAAAAAAAGAAATCAAAGAGCTAAGTGAGCTGATAAAAATGCCATGCTCATAATTTAAAATACTCAATGTAGTTACTTTATCAATAATTCCCAAATTTAGCTGTAGACTTAACACAGGGGTGCTGGGTGGCTCATCCTTTGCCTCTTACCCCACTCTCATGCTCTCTCTCACTCTCTCCCTCTCTCAAATAAATAGATAAAATCTTTTAAAAAAATAATAAAAGATTTAACACAATTTCAATCAAGAGCCCCAAAGGATTTTTTGTAGATATAGATAAACTGATTCTAAAATTTATATGAAATGTAAATGAGTTAAAATAACAAATATAATTATGAAAAATAAGAACAAACTTGGAAGACTCCCACTACCCAACTTTTAGTCTTAATATAAAACTACAACAAACGAGACTATATTGTAATGGTGAACGTATAGACCATAGATCAAAGGAACAGAAAATATATCTAGAAGTAGACTCATATAAACATGATCAATGAATTGCTGACAAAGATGAAAAGTCAATTCAGTGGAAAAAATATCTTCTCGATAAATTTTGCTCATTTTTGAACAACTGAATGTTCATTGGTTAAAAAAAGGAACCTCAACTGATACCTCAGACATTTGACAGAAATTAGCTCATAATGTACCATAGACTTAAATGTAAAATATAGAACTATAAATCTTTTAGAAGAAAACAGGAGAAAATCATTGTAACCTTGGGTTAGGAAAACAGTTTTAAGATATGCCAAAAGAAGAATTATTAATTAAGAAATATTTGATAAAAAAAGAAATATTTGATAAATTGTATTTCAGGAAAATCTAAAACTTGTGATCTGTGCATTACACTATTAAGAGAATAAAAATAAGCTACAGGCTGGGAGAAAAAAATGCAAGTCACATATCTAACAAAGGACTTCAAGAGAGAAAAGAAAAAGAACTCTCTCAACTCAAGAATGAGAAAATAACTCAATGTAAAAGACAAAATATTTGAACACACTTCACCAAAGAAAAATGCAAATGCCCATAAACATAAATAAAAAGTGCTCAACATTATTGACCATTTATGCATATTAAAACACAATGAATCCAAATAAAATCCCAACAAGTTATTCTGTGTATATTAACAAACTGATTCTAATATTTATATGGAGAGTTAAAAGACCCAGAACAGTCAACATAATACTGAAGGAGAACAAGGTCAGAGGACTGATACTACTCAATTTTAAGACTTACTAAAGCTGGCCCAGAAGCAGACCCACATAAATATAGTCAGATGATCTTTGACAAAAGAGGAAAAGCAATACAACAGCGGAAAGATAGCCATTTCAACAAATGGTAATGGAACAACTGGACGTCATCTACAAAAAAAAAAAAAAGAATTTAGACACAGACTATATGCTCTTCATAAAAATTCACTCAAGTGGATCATAAACCTAAACATAAACTCCTAGAAGTTAACATTGAAGAAAACCTAGATGATCTTGGGTATGATGATTACTTTTTAGATGCAAGGCAAGATATATAAAGGAAAAAATTGATAAGCAAGACTTCTTTAAAATGAAAACCTCTGCTTTGCAAAGACACTATCAAGAATGAGCAGACAAGCCATACACTGGGAGAAAAATATTTGCAAAAGATAGAACTGATAAAGATTTGTTATACAAAGAACTCTTAAAACTCAACAATAAGAAAACTATCAACATGATTTTAAAATGGGCAAAAGACCCTGAACAGACACACGCTAATGAACGCAAACAGATGACAAATCAGCCTGTGAAAAGATGATCAGTATCAAATGTCACTAGAGAGTTGTGAATTAAAACAACGAGATGCCATTAGACATGTATTAGAATGACCAAACTCACAAGCACTGACTATACCAAATATTGTCATTTGGTGGAGTGACAAGAACTCTCGTTCATTGCCGATGGGAATGCAAAATGTTATAGCCACTTTGGAAGACAGTTGGTGGTTTCTCAGTAAACTGAATATACTCTTACTCTATGATCCAGCAGTCATGCACACTGGTATTTATCCAAATTGCTCAAAACCTATGTCCACACAAAAATCTGCACTCAGTTGTTCATAGCAGCTTTATTCATAACTGCCCAAACTTGGAAACAACCAAATTTTCCTTCAGTAGGTAAAGATGAAATAAACTGTGGTATATCCAAACAATTCAGCTCTAAAAAGACATGGGATATCAAACCATGAGCAGACATGAGAGACTTAGGGCATGTTATTAAGTGAAAAATCCAATCTGGAAAGGCCACATAGTTTATGATTCCAACTATATGACATTCTGGAGAAGACAAAACTAATGGAGACAGTAAAAAGATCAGTGGTTGCCAGGGTTTGAGGGGAGGGAGGGATGAATAGGCAGAGTGCAGAGAATTTTCAAGGCACGGAAACTATTTTGTATGAAACTACAGTGGTAAATACATGCCCTTATACATTTTTTCAAACCCATATAATGTAAAACACCAAGAGTGAATCCTAATGTTTTAACTATGGTTTAACTTTGGTTAACCAGTTCATGGTTTAGCTTTGGTTAACCATTTTATGGTTTAGCTTTAGTTAATAATACTGTGTCAATACTGACTCATCAACTTTAACAAATATACCACACTAATGCCAGATGTTAAGAAGAGGAAAAACTGAGGGGAAAGGGGTCTTGTATGGGAACACACTGTACTTTCTGCTCAATTTTCTTATCAACCTAAAACTTCTTTTAAATATAGTCTATTCTTTATTTTTTCAAAACAACAATTTAGAGGTGCCTGAGTGGCTCAAAAAAACCCAACAATTTAGAGGCTCACAAAATTTTATTTGTAATAGCCAAACCTGGAAACATTCAGATGTCCTTTAATGAGTGAAAGATTAAACCAACTGTGTTACATTTATTCTTTTTTTTAAAGATTTTATTTATTTATTTGACAGAGATCACAAGTAGGCAGAAAGGCAGGCAGAGAGAGAGAGGAGGAGGAAGCAGGCTCCCTCCTGAGCAGAGAGCCCGATGCAGAGCTTGATCCCAGGACCCTGAGATTATGACCTGAGCTGAAGGCATAGGCTTAACCCACTGAGCCACCCAGGTGCCCCTGTTACATTTATTCTATGGAATGACGGTAATAAAAAGGAAGAAACTATTGATATATACATCTTGGAGGAATCTAAAAGAAATTATGCTGAAAGAAAATAGCCAATCTCAAAAAGTTATATCCTATATAATTCCATTTATATATCATTCTTAAAAGGACAAAATCATAGAAGTGAAGATCAGATTAGTGGTTACCTGGGGTTAGGGATGGTGGACAAAAGGTTCCTCAAAAAGTTAAAAACAGAACTACCTTATGATCCATCAATTGCACTACTGGGTATATACCCAAAAAATACAAGAACACTGATTCAAAGGAAACATGCAACCCTGTATTTATAGCAGCATTATTTACAATAGCCAAGCTATGGTAGCAGCCCAAGTGTCCATCAATTGGTGTATGAATAAAGAAGGTGTGGTGAATATATATACGATATGTGGCTTAGTTATTATTATATATATAATAATAATTAATTAGTGTGTATCTATAATATATATAATGGATTATTACTCAGCCATAAAAAAGAGTGAAATCTTGCCATTTGCAATGACACTGTTGGAGGTAGAGAGTATAATACTAAGTGAAATAAGTCAATCAGCGAAAGGCAAATACCATATGATTTCACTCATATGTCGAATTTAAGAAACAAAACAAATGCACGTAAGGAGAGAAAAAAGAAAGGGAAACCAAGAAAAAAGATTTATATACAGAGAACAAACTGAGATACCAGAGGGGAGGTGGTGGAAGGATAGGTTAAATAGGTGATGGGGATTTAGGAGTGCATTTATGATGAGCACCAGATGATATATGGAAGTGTTGAATTAGTATATTGTGCACCTGAAACAAATATAATACTGTATGTTAACTAACCAGAATTAAAATTAAACTTAAAAAGAAATTAAAATATTCAGCACTCCTATTCATCAATAGGTAAAAGATTTTATTTATTTATTTGACAGAGAGAAAGTGCATAAACAAGGGGAGCGGCAGGCAGAGGGGGAGGGAGAAGCAGTCTTCCTGCTGAGCAGGGACCCCCCAATGTGGGGCTCCATCCTAGGACCCTGCAATAATGAACTTAGCCAAAGGCAGTCATTTAACCAACTGAGCCATCCAGGAGCCCTGAATAAGAAATTTTTAAAATTACCAATAATCCAATAGAAATATGGCAGACATTTCACATAAGATTAGTATATAGACTATATAAAGAATGAATATTTTTACCAACTTGCATTTCCACCAACAGTGTAAGAGGGTTCCCCTTATCCTCTCCTCATCCTCTCCAACACGTGTTGTTTACTGTCTTGTTAATTTTGGCCATTCTAACTGGTGTAAGGTGGTATCTCAATATGGTTTTGATTTGAACCTCCCTGATGGCTAGTGATGATAACATTTTTCATGTGTCTGTTGGTGGGAATGCAAGTTGGTGCAGCCACTTTGGAAAACAGTATGGAAATTCCTTAAGAAATTAAAAATAGAGGTTCCCCATGACCCTGCAATTGCACTGCTGGGTATTTACCACAAAGATACAGATGTAATGAAAAGAAGGACCATCTGTACCCCAATGTTCATAGCAGCAATGGCTACAGTCGCCAAACCGTGGAAAGAACCAAGATGTCCTTCAACGGAGAATGGATAAAGAAGATGTGGTCCATATATACTATGGAGTATTATGCCTCCATCAGAAAGGATGAATACCCAACTTTTGTATCAACATGGATGGGACTGGGAGAGATTATGCTGAGTGAAATAAGTCAAGCAGAGAGAGTCAATTGTCATATGGTTTCACTTATTTGTGGAGCATAAGGAATAACACGGAGGACATGGGGAGATGGAGAGGACAAGGGAGTTGGGGGAAATTGGAGGGGGAGATGAACCATGAGAGACTGTGGACTCTGAGGAACTAACTGGGGGTTTTGGAGAGGAGAGGGGTAGGAGGTTGGGTGACCCTGGTGATGGGTATTTTGGAAGGCACGTATTGCATGGAGCATTGGGTGTGGTGCATAAACAATGAAATCTGGAATACTGAAAAGAAATTTAAAAAATAAATAAATTTTTTAAAAAATTTAAAAAGAATGAATATTTTTAAAATTATTAATAATCCAGTGGAAAATGCCAAAGATCTTTCACAAAAGATGATGAAAGACATTTCACAAAAAAAAAAACAGATAAAAATGTGCTGTATATCATGAGTAACTAGCTAAACATTAATTAAGATTGTATGACACAGGATATCACAATAACATAATTATAAATATATGTATTTTAACACATTAATGTTGGCAGAGACTTGGAGCTCAGGAACTCACACATTGCTAGTAAGTGTAAAAACTGATACAAATCACTTTAAAAAACCATTAGACACAACCTAGAACTTTTCAATTTCATGATCCAGTAATTCTACTCCTAGGTCCCTATCTAGAGAAATTTCTTGCCCATTTATGACAGAGGACATGTGTATATTAGCTCTCTCCCCCAAAGCAACAAATTGAAGCCATCCAAAGTCTTCCGTCTGTGAAATGGGTTGATAAATTATGGTATATTCATTCAATGAATTACTCTATAAGAGTTAAATTAATGAACCACAGCTATACACACATACACATGGATGGATCTCTGGAACATAATAGTGAGAAACCAAGACGAGTTTCAGAACAAAACATACAACTGATTCCAAATTACATGTAGGTGAAAAACCATATATAAGTGGAAAACTCAAAAGAGAAAGAAAAAGCAAGTGTCTTATAAATGCATAATGGTGGTTATCTCTGAAAGGGGTTGGAGAAGCACAGGGAAGAACTAATCCTCAAGACAAGGGCAAAATGAATACTTTATCATTATTTTAAGATACCTACTTGAGCATTACATGCCCTCATGTATATATTCAATAATAACAAAAGTTTAAAAAATTACAAAATAAAGAGGTGATTCAGGCTGGCGACCTAAATGAATAGACTCTAATACCAATGATTGACTTAAATCTCTATTGAAATCAAAATGAGTAAAGAGAATGAACGAAGCAGTTGAGGAAAAGTGCTGCTCAAGGCTGAAGCTTTGTTTCCCAAAGTGAGCATCTCAACTTGCATCTGACTTAGCTACTTGTGTGGTGTAACTTCACAGTTCCCAGAAATTCTTAGATAAGGTCTATCAACAGTTTTGATAAACAATTAAGTCACAATATTATCAAATTATGAATGTCCCAAGGGATTGTGCACCATAAGGAGTTCAGTTTTATTGATGCCTCTCAAATTTTTCCATTTTTATTATAATTCCCTTTTCCTTTGGACCTGAAGCCATTTCCATAGATATAATAAGCAGAAACTCAAAGTCAAGAAAAACCGATTAGACCGAATATCCTGAAGATAAAATTTCAGGGAATATACAGCCACAGCTCACATCTTAAAAGTGCCATCATAGCCTAGTGGACATTTCATTGGCAGTGAAATTCAAAATAGAGAGATTTTTGTTCAGGATCTGCTCTGGACTTAAGACCAGCAAGATTTTGTACCCGATTTTCTTATCGCTAGGTCTGTAAAATATGAAAACTAATAGTGAGATCTTAAATGGATTACTGAAACAAATAACTAGGAAAAAATTTTTGCCCTGATCGTGCCTTGGTGCTGGACAAGAGATACTCCATTAATGCTGACTAGAACAACATAGCTTTGAGACTTGGATCACAGAAGCCCTCCCTCATTAAAAGAAGCCCATATGGCTCCCAAACCCATCTAAGACCCCCAACTATGTAGTTCCTTCAGCTTCAGATCTTTAATCAACACAGATGCTGAGATTTTAGCCAAGGTGCTTGCCCTGCATCTGAATAAACTGTTCCTGCAATTAATTAACCCAGACCAAGCAGTTTTTGTGCCGGTCACAGACCCTCTGCCAACCGGGGAGACCCTCATCCATCATCTCACACCACCAAAACCCCCATTTATAGCCCATCCTCAGACCCTGAGGAGGCATCTGAGGAGAGAGGGAGCCTCTTTATGTTTCAAACATGAGCTAGATTTGTTAGGAGTTTTTCTTCTTTCGTTCCACAAGATTCCATCTCCTCCTACTTTGTGAAATGAAGCTTGCCCGTTATTTTAAAAAGCAACCAAAAGTTTCTTTACCTTCTTTGTTGTTCAATAGACTCAAAGATTTTTTTTTCTAGATATACATATATCTTGTTATAGAAAAATAAATATTCAAACTTTTAACGTCATGTAACCCAAACCAGCAAGTGAATTTGATTTATTACTAGTCCACTTTCCACAGTGTTGAGGTCTCCTTGAAAACTGTTATAAATCTAATCCCTGTCAACAGTGGTGAATTCAAAAAGAAAACAGATTTCTGTGATTCTTCCTCGGGGCTTTGATATTATCTCCTCAAATATACAGTAGGAAGGAGGCAGAGTTAGGCAACACATTTGTAATTCCATAATGTGCTAAAAGCAACAAACTTTTTCTCCATTAGCAGGTAAAGGTTAAGGAAGCATTAGAAAATTTGCTGGCGCGTTAGCAACAGTGCAACAAAACAGCCCTGAGAAGTCGCTGGGAGAATATCAGCACCCACCCTGATTCTCTACCGTCAATGAGGTGTTTCATTTTGTCCCAGAAGGGAGTACTCTAATTCTCTCCACCCCAACTGGTACAGCTTCTTGTAATTTCCATTTCCAGTCTCCTTGTGGTTTCTTCAAGACATCTTTACTAATTTCAGAAAGAAGTTGTTTTTACATTTTCTTTTAAGCTGTTAGTCTTTTAAGTTTATTATATCTTTGGTTAAGATATTTTTCACAGGAAGATATCCTTAAATTGATGATAGAAAATATACTGAGAGAACAAGATTCGGTAAGCACCCATTTGACAAAAAAATTCTTGCCAAACTTACCTATTCTGGATGTCTATAGATCCTTGAACTCTACACCATGATGGGCACCTTCCAGGGAAGCTGCCAGCCATCTAGTCAGTTAGAAAAATAAATTGGAACTTTTTTTTTGGAGGTAAAACTACTCTTATTCTTCTGCTAGTTTCCATGTTAAGCACTGCTTGCATGGTACCCCAGTCTTCCACAGGCAATTTCTGACATTTAAGAAGTCTACATATTACAACAAAAATTCCTCCCCATTCATTTCACAATCATAGCCTTTTAATTAGATTCATGGAAATGAATCAACTAATATCTTGATTCAAGAGCCATCAGGAAGTAAACTAAAACTAAAGTGTACTTTAATAAAACAAATTAAATGTAACCATTACCCCAGAGTAACCAATGGTAGAACTTAATTCACTAAAATAAATTTTATGACCCACTTAGAACATTGGGTCAAAATCTGTGAACAGAAACTCATTTTCTCTTCTCAGTTCCCTATAGTTTTTTGTTTTGTGTTGTTTTATTGTTTTACTTAGCAAACTGGGCTAATTACTGAACTCCCAATAATGTTTTTACAACTTAGAAATACTGGTAATAATAGTACATAGGACTAAACTTTCTGTATTGCATCTAATTTGAATAGATTATAATTATCACAGTAGTGCCATTCAAGGATTACCTTTAAAAATTAAATTAAATTAACCTGGATAAGACAAAGAAAATATGCAAAACTCAGAAATTAAGTTTAAAGGTGAAAAACCTTAATGACAAAGTTTTTATAAATACAACCCCAAGAAAAAGTCTGTATAAAAGTTAAAAATAATACTATTTAAAGAAGCTCAGCTTTCAATCTATTCTAGAGACACAGGAAAAATATTCTTTTCCTAAAGTGAAACCTACTTAAATTCAACTTGGTTTCAAGAAGGAGCAAAATAAAAACAATTAATACATCACTGTAAAAGGATAAAAGCACGCAGAGACATCATAACTCTTACAAGCTGCAATTAATGCAAAGATTTAGATTCACTTAATTGTGTATCTGCACACACATACATATGTGTGGAAAAGTATTTAGTTAAATTTCTCTGGAAAAGAATAGTGAAAGCAAATCTTACTACTTAATTCTAATACTATGAAACAGGAAATAAGTTTCTAATGTGTGTAATTAACACAATCATTCTACCAACCGTTAGTTTTACACTAGTAATTGTAGTACTGGATTACACTAAGAATTGAAATTAGCATTTCTTGTCATTTCATGAAGATCTTTTTGGAGAAAATCATGGGGCCTCCATATGGGAAAGACCAGCCTGTAATGAGATTCTTATGGCAATTTTAAAATTTAACCCCCTATATGTCACGTGAGCCAAGCACACTTTTCCTGAAATTTGTTATTTAACAAATGAGGTTATATTGAGGTTAACATTACCTGTACTTATACGGTGGGTGATAGCCAGGAAGATGTGTTCTAAATCGACTTACCAAATAATTGTTATAAAAAACATCCTGGCCATTAGTTTTAGAAATAAATTAAAAAGTCTTAGAGATATTCTTTCCTGATTTGTTGATATAGCAGGGAAAAGAGTTGTTTTATAAATATTTGCCTGGACAATAGTATTCTTCTACTTAATAAAATATTTATATATATATATATATATATATATTTTCTCTTTTACTGGGGAGGAACAGAGTGAGAGAGAGAATCTTCAAGCAGACTTCCTCCTGAGCATGGAGCCCAACACGGGGCCTGATCCTGGAACCCTGAGATCATGACCTGCGGTCAAGAGTTGACCACCTAACTGACTGAGTCACCCAGGAACCTGAAAATATGTTTATATTTAAGAAGATTTTCTTTTTAAATCATCTGGGGTACAGAGGAATCTAAAATTTTGTTTTAAATGTGTACTTTATTATATCAATGTTTAAATTAGTGATGATAAGATTATTTCCTATTAACAAAATGTCAGTGATTTTTCTTGGAAGTTGGGATGTTTACATTTTGGAAAATTATTGAGGATTGGAATTAGTTTACTAAAAAGTTTTTTAAAAAGGTGTTGTTTGAGGGTAGGGTGATGAAAATGTTTTGGAAGTAGTGGTAATGTCTGCACAGCAGTATGAATATAATTAATCCCACTGAACTATACACTTCAAAATGGGTGAAATAGTCAATTTTATGTTACATGTGTTTTACCACAACTAAAAAAAAAAGGGAAATTGAGATGATTTGGTTCTGTGATAAGGACATTCATGAACATTGGTTGTGTGATCATTGTAGTCCTCTCCATAGAAGGGGCTTAATTTTGAGAATTTGATTTAACTATTCTAAACCTCAGTTTCTGCTTGGAAATGTTTGTATTTTCTATAACCACAGAATGCTTGTGGCAGGAAAATGAAAGTCATTATTAAGAAGAGTAAGATAAGTGTAGAAAATAACATACCACAAAAAGGAAAATGAGAAAAATAGTATTACACAAAATGTTAATAGTATGTTCTGGAAGATACATTTTATTTATTTGTTTATGCTGAAATCTTCTCAGAAATATTTAAAACCGTATGGGACAGGAACAAAACTCTAAGGATATTAAAATGGAGGTTAAGTGGTACAGTTTAATCAAGTCATTTGATGAAAAAATTTCTTCATGTTTTCACAGTTAAACCCTTATTTACACTCCCTGTGAACCAGTCACTGGTCTAAACAAAGGGGATACAAAGAGACATGACATCTGTCCTAAACACCATAATCTAGAAGGAAAGAGAAAGAAAGTGTGCTCAGGAGAATTGGGGCCTTGTTATCTTCACTCCCTGGTATTATGGCCAATAATATATTACCTTATATGGCAAAAGGAAATCAAGGTTACAAATGGAATGAAAGCTGCTAATCAGCTGACTTTAAAAAAGGGAGATTATCCTGGATCATCCCAATGGGCCCAGCGTAATCATATGGGTCCCTTAAGGGGAAGAGAAAGGCAGAAGCATGGGGCAAAGAGATGCAGCAAGAGAATATGTAGCACAAGGGGACTCCCACTCCTGACTGAGAAGGTGGACACAGGGAGACCATAAGTCAAGGAATGTTGGTGTCCTCTTGAAGTTAAGAACAGCCCTCACCTGGAAGCCAGCAAAAAAAGGGGACTTTAATCCTACAAACTACAAGGAAATAAAGTCTGCCAACAACCCAAATGATCAAGGACACAGACTTTTTCTCCTCTAGAGTCAGCAAAGAGGAACACAGCCCTGCTGATATTTTGATTTTAGGTTGAAGAGACCGATACTGGACTTGTGACCTGCAGAGACTGATTTCAGTCTGGGCTGGAACTCAGTTGAGTAGCCAAGTATAAATGCATAGAAGCCTGGATAATGCAGTCTAGCTGTGTGCTTAGGGGGAAGGAGACATGAGTTTGCTGAAGAGCTAGCCAGTCGCTAAAGCACAACTCAATAAAAAAAAAAAAAAAAACCAAGAATATGAGCAGTTAATTTGTCAAAAATGAAATAAATCCAATAATTTTAAGGCATTTAACATCACCGTGAGTCAAAAATACAATTTTTTTAAAGAGTTACAGTTATGAACACCAAACTGTGGAAAGAACCAAGATGCCCTTCAACAGAGGAATGGATAAAGAAGATGTGGTCCATATATACAATGGAGTATTATGCCTCCACCAGAAAGGATGAATACCCAACTTTTGTATCAATATGGACAGGACTAGAGGAGATTATGCTGAGTGAAATAAGTCAAGCAAAGAAAGTAAATTATCATATGGTTTCACTTATTTGTGGAGCATAAGGAACAACATGGAGGACATTGGGAGATGAAGAGGAGAAGTGAATTAGGGGAAAGCGGAGGGGGAGATAAACCATGAGAGACTGTGGACTCTGTGAAACAAACTGAGGGTTTTGGAGGGGAAGAGGGTGGAAAGTTGGGTGAGCCTGGTGGTGGGTATTAAGGAGGGCACATATTGCATGGAGCACTGGGTGTGGTGCATAAACAATGGATTTTGGAACACACACACAAAATTTTTATTTTATTTTATTTTTAAAAAGAGTTACAGTTGTTCACTTACCAAATTAGCAAAGATTTTTTTTTTTTTAATGATCATGTCTGTTATTGGACTAGATTGGGAGTAAACAAGACTCTACTACAAGGCTGGAGGAAGCATTCATCCTTCCTTGAGAACAATCTGGCAGCGTATGTCAGAGCTTTTCAAAATGTACATCCTGAGATCCAGCAACAGAACATTTAGGAATTATTCTATGGAAAATATTAAATACCTTGCAAAATTTCACTCTAGCAATGTATTATGTGAAAATTAGGACTAGACAAATATACATTTGAATCTGTATATTACTGAATTGGTGGGTTTTCTTTTTTACAACTATTATGTATTCTTTCTGTAATGTTTAAAAGAAAATATTTTGACATGTATACAATCCTACCTAGGAATTAACTTTTAGGAATGTAACCCAAGGAAATAGTTAAATATGTAAAGACTTCCTTATAGCATTGTTGAAACAAGCTAACTGTTCAACAATAGTAGTTTGGTTAAATGGATTATATCTATTCAGGGGAATATGACATACTCATTAGAAACAATGTTGTAGTGATTTACTTACTAACATGGACAAAGTTGAAATGCATATATTATTAAGTAGAAAAAAGACTATGAAACATGCACAGTATTGATGATTCCTTGTTTAAAAAAGAGAAAGTGTATATCAGCATGTATTACATATGCACTATGTTACTTACAGAAGTTCTGAAAAGCATTTCTATTGTTATAATATAAAGTGGGATATAGGTGGTATTTATTTTCTCCTTATGTATTTTCCTTTCTTTCAAATTACTTAATGATAATCCTATATTGCTCATACAATATAAGAATGTATTATAACAAAACATACAAATAGGAGAAGGTTCTAGAATCCAGAGTCTGAAAACAAAAATGACAACAGTGTAATAACTTTACAATATAGAGATTTCTTTCTTTCTTTTTTCCTTTTTTTTAACAATATAGAGATGTCCTATCTTTAATCTAGAATATTCTGCTACAAAAGCCTCCAAGTTTAATATCTCTTCTGCTTCCATTCTTTCCAACATATTGCTCCTAGAATTCTGACTAGCCATAAAAGCAATCTAAGTGCTCTGGAAACTCTCAACCAGAGAGGACAATGGAGATCAGAATATTTCCATGAAAGTAGAAGTCAGTACTTCAGAAAGCGTTGCCCACACCTATGTACAAACGCAATAATAGACTCCAGTATGAAATAATAACTGCATGTAGTGAGACCCTCACTTTCCAGTTATACTAAGAGAAAGAGAAAGAATCACTACCAGTTTTCTCCATTTACCAATAAGTCAATCAAACAAGATCTTAAACTCTTGATATGTGATTTGCAGAGAAAGTAAATGAGCAAGCAAGAGACCCAAACCTATGGTCAAGAACTTACCTTGCAATCTAGGGTAGTTGCTCCTTTGTCATTTCTCACTGAACATCATTATGGGCAAACGCTATGATATTCAAATACAGTTTTGAGATAGAGTGGATCTGGGTGACGACAAAGTTCTAGCATGGGGCTGAAGATGAAGGTCATCAGAATAGAGTTCGATTCCTGGGAAGCTGGAACATTGGATGGGTGTCCTGCATGGGCAGAGAAATTAGCCACTATGATTACATGGGGAAGAGAGGAAAACCATGACCCAGGTGTCAAAATCTCAATAGATGCAGAAGCATTAGGAGAAGCTTTAAAAAGGAGAACTTTTTGTTTATAGTGCAAGAGTACTAGGTTGGAAAGGACTGGAAGGTTGATTCTTCTTCATAGAACTGAGCTAAAATGAGCTTGGAAAAGAGAGCCACCCTCCCTTGAGTTGTATAAGTTGTCCTCAAAGAACATCTAAGTTTCAGGCCAAGAGATAAAGAATATGATAAGGCTAAGGAAGTAGAGGGTTTTATTTATTGTAGAAAAATGTTCCAGAAATATTAATACAATGGAAATAACATTAGCTAACAATTACAAGGTGCATACGATGTGATTGACTTAGTTGCTCTTCACAATAATCCAAGGTGAGTGTTAATACTGTTCTCCTTTTCCAGTTGAGGAAACAGGCGTGAGAGATTAAGGACTTGCTCAGTCATGTGGCTGAGAAGTTGGCATAGCCAGGGTCCAAACCAGACAATCCAGGTCCAAAGTCCACACTTGGAAGCACTATTTCCTTCCCCAACCAAAAGGTTTGGAAAAGAGGGTTAGAGTGGGAAGAAGATAGCCTCTTTCTCATGGCCGAATAATATTCTATTTCATTCTTCATCTGTTGGTGGACATTCAGGTTGTTTCCACATCTTAGCTATTGTGAATGGTGCTGTGATAAACATAGGGATGTAGATATCTCTTCAATATCCTATTTTCATTCTGTTGAGGTAAATTCCCCAAAGTAGAATTGCTGGATCCTATGGAGGATCTATTTTTTTGAGAAATCTCCGTATTGCTGTCCATAGTGACTGGACCAATTTACATTCCCACTCACAATGGACAAGGGTTTCCTTCTCACCACATCCTCACCAGCACCTGTTTTCTTGTCTTCTTGATGACAGCCATTCTAACAGGTGTGAGGTGACACCTAATTGTGATTCTCATTTGCATATTTCCCTGGTGATGAGTGAGGCTGAGCATCTTTTCACGTGGCTGTCGGCTATTTTGATGTCCTCTTTGAGAAAATATCTCTTCAGTTCTTCTGCCTACTTTTTCCTTCTGCCCATTTTTTAATGGATTGCTTACAATTACACAATGATACCTGCCAAATTTATTCAGTTGAATAAAGAGAGAGAGAATGCAAAGAAGCCTAAAGGAAGAGGAAGCAACAAAGTGATAAGAGTCCCAGAGGCAAGGTTTGGCAAAACCAGTAAGTTCAGGACAGAGTTTAAAAAGTGTAGAGATCACAGGAAATTCATGTTCTTATTTAAAAATTTGCCTGGATGTAACATATGTTACATTACTCATACCTAAAACCTTAAATATCAGTGTGTATTCACCTCTAAGTGGCAATTTCGAAATCACTTCTAACAAATCACTTCTGAATAATCTGTATAGTACACCACACACACACACACACACACACACACATATATACACACACACACATATACACACCCTAGGTTGTGGTTCAGTATGCTTAGACTTATTGGGTGCATTTTTAGAACAGAATTTTAACAAATGTCTCTTGAGAAACTACATCTCTGGAGAAAACACAGTGATGTTTGGTTCTCACTGGATCCACGCAAGAGGAGAAATAAAGTAAAACTGAGAGAAGGTGGCCAAAAGAAAATTGGCCTCCAAAACACAGAGCCGTAATTAAGTTTCACTTATAAATCTAAATAGATGTCATATATTTTATATTCAAGCTATTTAGCATAAAGTTCATACAAGATAGTATAATATACATTACTTTATAGGGGCACCTGGGTGGCTTAGTGGGTTAAAGCCTCAGGTCATGGTCCCAGGGTCCTGGGATTGAGCCCCCGCATTCCGCTCTCTGCTCAGCGGGGAGCCTGCTTCCTCCTCTCTTTCTACCTGCCTCTCTGCCTACTTGTGATCTCTCTCTCTCTGTGTCAAAAAAGAAAAAAAAATCACTTTATAGAGTAAAATGTGCCAAAATTAAAACATTTTTGACAAATTTAGTGTTTAAAACCTTAGTACATTCTTCAGATATTTTTCCAGCCTATTCCATATTCTCTATCATTTGTGAATATGAAAATTATTCCTTATATAATAGTATGCTAAAAACAATAATGAATCAGTATGCTAAGAAAAAAGTTTAAGTCAAAGAAAAAAAGTAAAAGAAAAATAGATTTTTTTTTTTTTTTACTTGAAAGATAACAAATAACACAGGCAAAACTGTTTGGGGTTTGAATTACACAGGTACTGCCTCAACTCCCTCATTCGCATTCCTTATGCAGACCTGACCTCTGACAAAGGGTTTTGTGTGTGTACGTTTTTGTTTTTTTTTTAAGATTTTATTTAATTGACCGAGAAAGAGAGAGAGAGAGAGCAAGAGAGAGAGCACAAGCAGGGGCAGCTGCCGAGGGACAGGGAAAGGCAGGGTCCCCGCTGAGCAGGGTGTCCCAGGCGGGGGCTCAGATTCCAGAACCCCGGAATCCCAGGACCCTGGGATCTTGACCTGAGCCAAAGGCAGACGCTTAACGACTGAGCTACCCAGGTGCCCCTCTGACAAAGGTTTTAACTAACAAGCAAATTTAAAACTTCAGCTGTTTACCGTGCTTTAAATCTGACCATTTTGGAGCGCCTTCAAATGAGCCAGATGAGAAACTACTTAATTAGGATTTTAATTATTTTCTTGCATTCTGATGGTATCTGGGAGTCACTGAGAAGCAGCTTGTTTCGGCAGTTTCTCAGCTGCTACCACGGTTCCCCAAGGCGGGGCTGGTGGTAAATTCCCAGCTCTGGGGAGCGCTGGATAGAAGCTGCAGAGGGCCGGGCGCGGAGGCGCTACAGGGACCCAGCCGGAACTCTTGTTGGAGCCCCAACTCCATTATCGCAGTGGGACACAACTGTCTTCTTCCAGGAGGATGAAGTTAGTGTATTTTGGCTTCAGAATCATGTTGTATCTTTGAACTTCTCTGCGTTCCTACAGGGACTGAGTTCTGAGTAATGAATTGAGAGTTGGCTGTTGGATGCTTTTAACTTTTAAGCAGAATCAGAGGAAAGTGTGCATATGGACAGAGTTCACAGATTTGAATATCAGTATTTCCTACCTATGAATTTTGTTTGAAAAGGGCAAGAGAATTAGGTCGATTCGGGAAATCGTCGCCTGTTTAAGATCTGACAACAGAGAAAAAAAAATGCTTAGTGTTTCAGAGTATCTCAGAAGACAGAAAGGCGGAGGTTTAGACAGGGTATACTTTAGTCAAATTATTTCTGCGTGAAATTCATTTATAGACTACTGTGAGGTAGCGTGCGTTTACATAAAAATAAATACGTTAACTCCTCTGTATTTGTTACTGGCACTGATTTTTCTGGAGCCTACTATAGCTCTCTAACCCATTCAGAGACTGACTAGTTTAAGGTATGCCTTTAATTTTGCCCAGAATTACTACAGAAACTCTTCCTTTTTTGCTTTCTTTTTAAAGATTTATTTATTTAGCTGAGAGAGGGAGAGAAACAGCACGCAAACGAGTGGGGGGAGGGGCAGAGGGCATGAATCTTCAAGCGGACTCCCTTGACTCTGAGCCCAGAGCCCTGACTTGGGGCTTGATCCCACAACCCCTGAGATGAAACCAAGAGCCAGATGCTTAACCAACTGAGCCACCCAAGTGCCCCTTCATTTCATCTCTATACATCAAGCTTAATCTCAGAAGACAACTAAAGTACGCAGAATCCTGAAGATGGCTTGCCTAGATTCCTGTTCCTAGTTATTCAATCATATGCTAATGTAGATACTACTGTGGAGAGATTTCGCAGATATAAAACCCTGATCTAATCACAGAGCCTTTCAAAAGCAAAGAGCTTTCTCTGACTAGTAGCAGAAGGAAAAATCAGAGAAAGTCAAAGCTAAGGATTTGACGTGTCATTGCTGGCTTTGAAGATGGACGGGATGGGTCATGGGGCAAGGATCAGAGCAAAGAGGAACTTCCAAAAACTGGGTATGGGCCCCAGCCAACAATCAACCAAAAATGTTGGAGATTTCTGTCCTATGATTAGAAGGAACTAAATTCAGCTGACAACCTTAATGAGCTTGGAAGCGAATTCTTCCCCTGATATTGCAGATAAGAGCTTACCTTCTGAGACCCTTATGTGTTAAGGGTTTCTGTAAGCCCTCGAGAGTGTAGTAGGACTTCTGACCTACAGACAGAGCTAATAGATGGTATTGTTTTAAATTGCTAAGTTTGTGGTAATTTGTTATAAAGCAAGAAAAAACTGATTCAACAGTGCTTCAGAATATTCAGATTGACAGATGGCTCTGTCAATTCTGACTTGATACAAGGACTCGGTTTTCCAAATGTGACTTAGCTCTGTTATCCACTCATCCTTGCTTGTACCTGACTTCCACCTTTTGTTTGGTCTTTCCTGGTCCACTTGTTAGTCCTCTTGCTAGTAGAATAAGAACAGAAAATATCAAGGACAGTATTTACATTGTGTTTTCCAAAATGCAAGCTGAAAACCACTGGTGGTATCTGTTAATATGGTTTTACATAGTTCCCAGGCCCAGCTTTAATTAACACTGGGTCTCAAGTGAAAAGGTTATTCACTTTTCAGCTCTCTTCCAATCCTTCTGATTCAATAAAAGAGAAAGTCTCCATTTGGTACTGATATGATTTAACGCCCAACACTGACAAATTTCCTTTTTTAGAGCATACCTCAAGTGGAGAGCCCTCCACAGTAATAGTATCTAGTTATATCATAATATCATTTATTTTATTTTATTACTTTCAGTTTTTCTTTCTGGCCAGCTCTATGGCTTTCAGGTTTTGGTGGCAATATAAAGTTTCTTTTTTTTAAAGAAACTATTCTGCTGAGTCGAAGTTGTGCTCCCTCCTCCCCCATATTTTGATACCTTTGAAATCAGGATGTGTTTCACAATCTCTTGGCTTTTGCTGCCTCTAGCTACCCTTTTGTCCCACAGAACACAGAGTGAAGCAGCTATAAAGTGTATACTCAGCAACCCTTCCCCAAACCTTTCTCCATCCTTGTTCATCCAGTCTCCCTTTCATGTTGTTCTTCTCTCCCCTAAACCCACGCGTGGGAATCCCTGCACCAAAAACTAGAGATTTCACACTGGACAAACCTGCTGCAAGGCAAGGTGGATTTATTTGGGCCGAGACCCAATATTAATATTCATCAGCTATGAACACAGAAATAGAAACTCTTTTTTCTAAGTTGGGTCAGAAGCAGGAAACTCATTCAGGGCTGAGAGGAAGTCTCAATGAGCATTTTCAACAAGGGGAAAATAAAACTTCTAAGATAAGAAGTTATTGCATAACTTAGTTGGCAATATTTCTGCTTTCTTGGTGGTACAAAAATATCTTCCAATGGATGGTTCATTAGATTCAATGAAACATGGTAAATACACTTAAGTTTAAGTAGAAATTCTAAAGTGAACAGATCTCACAGGTATATGAAATTATGCAGGTGGTACGTAAATTGCTCATAAATGAGTGAGGTTTGTAAACTACTGGTCTGGGCACGAGCAGGGTTGAGTTCCAGCTCTGACTGCTCAAGGTGTCAGAGTAACACATAAACATTACTCCTCAAGCTGAAGGGAAAGTAACTCCGGGTCAGAGGCTTCCTCGAAGGTAAAGACATCTCTCACATCTGGTCTCTCATTCCTGGACAGAGACTCCCTGCCTCTGCCTATTTTCAGAGTGGTGATAGGGATTCAAGGAGAGCCTCCTGTATTCTGTGATTTGCTTTGAAAAGTAACAATGACCTCCATCAGCTTCTCATCCAAACGTCAGCTCCTTTCTTATACGACAGGTGAGAAGTAGGGTTACCTTTAGGCTAGAGTGAGCTGCCTGCAACAGTCATTGACTTACCTAGAACAAACACTGGTCTTTTAGGCACCACAGAAATGATAAAACCCAACTGAAGCAGCATTGTGAAAATGAGTGGATGTAAGCCCTAAGTTTGAAGCCAGGGTGATTACCCTTTTCAGTGGATGCATTTTCTTTTCCTCTTTTTACCCATTTCATCCAAGCCCCATCTCCTTCCAGTAGCAGTGCTCTGAGACATTATCCGCCACAGTGCTCTTCAGAGAAGCGGGATCGATTGTATCCACCTACCAGCCTGTTCTGAGGAAAGAAAAGGCTTGCATGTGCCCCTTCCTTTATTATACACTTTTAATAGTCAAGTAAAGTTGAGAAAGCAAACAGCGCTACTGGCATGTGCATCCAACAGCGTTCCACCAGGGAAGCCGAATCACTCTGAGGAGTGCTATGCAGTGAGGAATTTATTATAGGATCAGAGCCTACACAACTGTGGGAGCTGATGAATCTACAGAGGGACGTGGCCTCTGTCTCTGTCTGAGGTCAGGATGGGTCAGTAGGGTCAGCAGCCGAGATAGATAACACTGGACGGAAGGGAATGAGAGGATGTACTGGGAGCTGAGGAAAGAAGTTGGAGCTAGCAGATCAGTGACAACAGGCACAAGCTGGAGAAGCTCCTAGTATCCCGCACTGGCCCTCAGAACATCATGACCACAGCTTCACTTCCATACTCCAGATGTTGTGCAAATTTCTCTTGTCGCCATCCTGAATCTGATACCACGCGGGCCAGGAGATTCTGGGAAAGATAGTCCCAATCTCGCTAAAATGACAAGCTACAAAACCACCACAGGAAGGTGGAATCCGGCTGCTCTCAAAGATCATACAGCAGAGATAAGCCCAGAAGGGACCTCCAAGACACCTAGTCTTTATCTAGCCTTATCTCCCCGGGGCAGTAGGGAGTGGGGAATCTTTTATGGATCGACTTCCAACATTTATGCTTAAAAGACTAAGACTGAGATATTGTTTAAGATCTTCAGTCAAACGTGGAGGACTGACCCCAGAGATAAATGGCAGAATCAGAGCAGTACTGAAGTACTGGAAAATAGCCAGCTCTTGGGCGCCTGGGTGGCTCAGTGGTTAAGCGTCTGCCTTCAGCTCAGGTCATGATCCCAGGGTCCTGGGACTGAATCTTGCATCAGGCTCCCCGCTCAGTGGGAAGCCTGCTTCTCCCTCTCCCACTCACCCTGCTTGTATTCCCTCCCTTGCTGTCTCTCTCTCCGTGTCAAATAAATAAATGAAATCTTTAAAAAAAAAATAGTGTCACACTCAGAGCACAGCTGCCTCCTGGGTTGGATGTGTAGCGAACAGATAACGGCGGGATAAGGGACCAGAGATCTGGTGAAAAAAAAAAAATGGTAAGAGGGGGACAAGAGAAGGAAGGGGACACTGCTAAAAATGAAGAATTTCAAAAAGATCTGGGAGAATCCTGATAGACATCCTCAGACTTGTTCAGATGGAAAGCACCTGAAAATGAGTGGTATTCTTTGCAACATATTATGAAATGATGATATGTTTAATTTCATATGAATGGAGAACAATTTTGCTCAAAAAAATGCTATACTGTACGCATGTGATATGAAGTTGCACAAACAGGACGAACAGTGGTTCTCAAGTTGCTCAGACGGGAAGTACCTGGAACTCAGGGTCTTCTTCTCAGAATAGCATAACTATTGATAGATTTTTAATACCATGTAAACTGAGGACAGTGTTTCTTAAAGATAATATGACTATATAGAGAGAATATAAAATCACTTGCATGAGCACACAGCTTCAAAACTGAAATGATCCGTTGTTTCCAAATATTTCAAATGAAAGCCGTTTATTGCTTGTTCACATGTGTTTTTCATCTGCTAGTCCAATTACCCATAAAATTAAAAGAAAGAAAGAAAGAAAAAAAGAAAGAAAGAAACAGACAAGACAAGACTATGGGTAAAGAGTCCTAAATTGAGAAGAAAATGTCTACTCAGTATGTCTTTGGGAGGGAATTCAGAAAAGCCAGGCCATGACCCCATTTCAGTGGCCTAGAACTCCAGTCACACAGGTGAAGCACTCCTGTTGCATGGTATCTTGATTTGAAAACCATCAATCTAAACCAAACCCTTTACTATTCAGATGAGGAAACCGGTCTAGAAAAGCCATAACTTGCCTAAGGTCATACGAATAATTGGTGACAGACTTGCGAGATCTTGTTTCAACTCCTAATCCTGTGCTTTTTCCAAGTTAACCTAGATCTAATCAAACCACCCACTGCGATCAGGTGGTTTCTTTAAGCAGGTGCTAGAGGAAGACTCCAAATAAGAGGATTTTTGTAATACCTGGAAAGGCTCCGCCATAGGGCACCCAGCCTCCAACTGAACAACTCTCTTCACCTTGCAGGCAAATTTGGTATATTGAGCAGTGTTAAATGGCACTTAAGCACTCCCTCACCACCTGTATCACAGAAAATTCACTGAAGGAAAACTGAGAAATCTCCATGGGAAGGGCACCGTCGACGTAACAGACAACACGAGATAGTCCTACAACAAACACAGAAGAATAGATCAGCTGGATGGAAGCATCAGTTCACATGTGAAGAAGTAGAGAGACCTGAATCCAACCCCAGTAACACCCGTGATCTTGCCCCTTCCAGAAAATGTTGGCCAACTCTTGTCCTAAAAAGTTGAAATGTTACAATGTATAGTATTTTCATCAGAAAGGCAAATCAGGGGCGCCTGGGTGGCTCAGTCAATTAAGCACTTGACTCTTGGTTTTAGCTCAGGTCATGATCTCAGTCAGGGTCATGAGATTGAGCTCAGCAGCTGAGCGCAGAGTCTGCTTGTCCCTCTCCTCCTGCCCTCGCTCTCTCTCTCTCTCTCTCTCTCAAATAATAGGTAAATAAAATCTTAAAAGAAAAAAAAAGAAAGGCAGATCAATTTTATCTCATGCTTTAATTCTGGTCATTTGAAAAGTACCTTACTGTTGAGGAATTTTCTGGAACTGTAAGTCCCTGGAAGACTTTGTTGCTTTTGATTAGTGATGTCACCATGTGTGTAGGAGGGGTAGTCCATGCGCACATACTGTCCATCTGCTAACCACACTCCAGGTCATCAGGAAGGACCGTGGCATTATTTACAGTGCACATTTTCTTCAGTCTACTTCCTGCACACTTCCTAAAACTGTCCTTAGCTGTGGTCACCAAGTGGTTATCATGTATTTCCATACAGTGTCCTGCTGTTCTTGGTTGCACATGGCTGTTAATGCTCAAATAATTATGCTCTCATTCAATTTACTTACAATCCTACTGGTTAAATAACTTAGGGCAAGTTAGTGAACCTTCTAAGCTTAGCTTCCTCATCTGTAAAATGGGCACAATTATAAAGTCTACTTTATAGGGTTGAAGGAAGAATTAGACGAATTAATCCATGGAAAGCACCGGTTGCAGGATTGGCCCCTGAACAATAAATTGTAACTGCCGTCATTATTATGTATAACTATTATCCCCCTTTTACACACGAGGAAAACCAGGCTGAGTGATTTATTGAAGGCCACACTCTAGCTAATAACAGAATTGTAATTGGAACTACAGGTTTAACAGGGTGATCACTACACTAGCAGGTGATTACTGGGTAGTGAAAGTGAAGGTAGTTTTAATTTTCTTCTCTGTGCTATAGAGGAGACATATAGTACTTCTGTAATCAGACAGTTATAAATTTTACAGATGCTATATAAAAAGTTAAAAAATTAAAATGTGGAAATTATCACTCCTTCCTGCCCCCACTGGAGCCCTTTAGATACTGTGTCTCTAATAGCTTCTTTCCGGCCCCTCATGTTACTGACTGCTCTCCACCTCACTGCATTTCCCTTCAGCCCAACAACTAACCTTTTCTAGAGTGATTGAAAATGTGCAAAGTATTGTCACAAATATTATCTCATTGAATCCTTAAAGCAATACTTGGGGCTCCCATAATTAGTGCTATGAGGATGCCCATTTTATAGATGGACAAATTAGGCTTACAGAAATCCAAGGTCACTATGTCTCCCCCCGCCACCACCACCCTACATATAGTCTGATTGCTGCTTAAAACCTGGGTTATGTGTCCCTGTATCACCTGGCCCTCTGCCAGGTGTGTGTTGAGGCTCTACTAGCCCATCTCTCTCTAGAGCAGACCCTTCATTTCTCTGCTGGGACTTGAGATTCCCAGGTCTTCACTCCTATCTCAGATTCACAGCCCCGTGACTACTCAGCCCTGACTTGAATACATAGACTGTCTTGAGCTATGTCAAATATGGAAATCTCTTTCACCTAAACATTGTTCTTCCTTGTGAAAACATTAACTAGCCTTCCGGGATTATTAGCCTTGATGTACGACACACTTTGTGTGAGTTTTTGTTAGAGCCAAATTAGAAAATACTTCGGAAAAAGGTGAACACTAAACACATATCAGACAACATTATTACGTTATTTGTGTGTAAACATATCCTCACTTTGTAGCCATCCAGACAAGGGAGCAGGTTAAATGGGCACTTCATGCCCTGATGCAATTTTTATGGAAGGAATGTTGTTAATACATATTCAATGCTATAAAAAAACGTTAATACTCTTTGATCCAGCAGTTCCACTCCTAGGAATTATTTATATCCTCTAGATGATAATAAATCATATGAACAAAGGTTTATGTGCGAAGATGTTCATCACTGTTATTTGTAACAGCTGAAAATTATAAGCAACTTATATGCAAAACAATGCTATTAAATAAAATATGGCGCATTTGTGTGATGGAATACTATGTACCCATTAAAATCGTGTTATAGGAGACAATTTAATAGTAAGGGAATTTTTCATCATTTATTATTAAATGAGAAAGCTTACAAAACAATACTTGAAATGTGTTCCCAATTTTATTTGGTTTCTATGGGCATAGGAAATAGATTGGAAGAATAAAGACTAAAAGGTTAACGCTGGGTGGCCCTAAATGATGATATTATGAGCAATTTGAATTATTTATTTGTCCTTTTTTATTTTATCATTTTTTATAATAAATGTTACTTTGTAATCAGAAAAAGATATGTATAAAAAGAAAAATAGAGCAAAGATGGAAAAAAGGCTATCCATTTAGTTTATCCCTCAAGACTAATTTTAGATGAAACTGCGTTCCTAAAGTACCTCTAGAAATAATTCTTATACATGTTCAGAGAGAAAAATTTACTTTCACAATACCCCATAGCATTAGCAACATTTCATTGGATCTAAAATGCAGGAAGAAAAGAGCCAGAGTTCTCAAAATTCAATTTTATGTCATTTTTCATTTGAGAACTGCACAGCTATGATATAAAATGATGACTTTTACATGAGTTTTTAAAGACATGAAAATCAGGCTGACTAGGTCTTTTGTCACCTGTTACTCTATATCCTTCGCCAATTATTGCTCATGTTTTACATTACAGAGACCCCCCCACCCCCACCCCCAGACTGTGTGGAAGAAACTGTTACTGCACTGTTTTGGAAAAATTACCTCCTTTAACATATTAATCTACTTTTTGTTATGTCTTGTTGTAAAAGAAGTTTAATGTAATGCCTATTTACACTCTGTACTCCTTTGTCCCTGCGCTTTCCAGATGTTTTCCCCTGGCCATTGACTATAGTTTGTTATTTTTTTAAGATTTTATCTATTTGAGAGACAGCAAGAGAGAGAAAGCACGAGCAGTGATGGGGGGAGGGATGAAGGTAAAGGGAGAATCAGGTTCCCCTCTGAAGGGATCCTGAGGCAGAGCTCGGTCCCGGGACCCCAAGATCATGACTTGAGCCAAAGGCAGACGCTTAACAGACTGAGTCACCCAGGCGCCCTGAGTATTTGTGTTTTTTATTAATTAACTGCAAACATAGTCATCTTCCAAATGTAATTGAAATTCATCCTCATCCACCCATTTGTGTTATTCTTCTAATCTCTATTATGTGTCATGTGCTAAATTCCTCTTCTAGCTCATTAATAATGTTGTCAAACAAGGCTAGCCCTTGTACCAACCACACCTTTAGACAACTCCCTGTATTTCACACATAGTCCTTTGGCATTGCTGAAATTTACATTCCTGGAGCCCATTTCCAACACCTGTGACAGTAGTCTTAGTCCAGCCAGAGTGAATTAATTTCATAAGTGATTCCATGAGACACAACAGAAAAGAAATTTCAGTAGCAGAGTTTTATATAATTTTCACTGTATTCCATTTTCCATTGGTTTTGTAATTTTTTCCCCAAATGGTTTAGTTTAAATGAACCCTGACCCTGGCATGGCTGAAGTCAAACACATTATCCACTTTCCCAAACCTCTGAGACCTCCTCATTCTGAGCCCCCTTTTTTGTCACCATCAGTCACCTAATCGTGTAAGACACTATCTCTGACTATCCTTTTTTGGATCCTGTCCAAAGTCACCACATCTTACCCTCTTTGCCGCTGCCTCATATGGAGATTTTGCTAAATGCTGGTCTCTCTACATCGCCCTGCCTCCCTGTCCTCACCTGCAATATCCGAATCAGTCCTCAAGATTCCTGACTTTACACGGGAAGGGACACCTTCCCAAGTCACCCTCTGTTCTTGCTCTGCCGCTTCCACCCCATCTCCAATCACGCCCTGTGTGTGGTCCCCAGACTTTAGATACTGTCCTGTGAACTCACACAATAAAACGGAATAACTGTGCAGAATTCAGAATGACAGGTAATGCTCAAATCAACTCCATTTGACTTCATCTCCATCAAAATGCTTCTGGCAGTACAAAAGAAATGAGGCCTAAAAGACTAGACTCAGGACAAGACAACTGTCTCACTCTCCATTCTGCTTCCTGCTCCTCACTTCCTGCTACGGATGAAAAGAGTTACATCTTCCACCAGTAGCGATCACAGTCTTGGGGTGAATGGCTCTGGCTCCTTTAATTTCCTATCTTCCTATAGACCTATATAGAAGTTGTGAGTTCAAAGGCCCTCCCTCCTTTTATGGCTGAAAGTAACATTCTGATTAAACAGATCAATTAGGAAGTAAGTTTATTTTTTAATTGATCCCTAAATCTGAGCCCAACATTCCATTATAAATGCTAGGGTAGTATTTTTCAAATTGTGAGTTGAGATCCATAAGGAAATCAATTTAGGGTCATAAAATCCATTTTGTGGGTCACAAGTAGCATTTTTTTTTTTAAAGAAAATGCAATAGAACAGAATAAAATAGAAAACACCAGAGTGCATTATATATGTACATACTGGATCCCAAAGTAAAATGTATTTTTCCTGTGGGTAGCAGTAAAAAATATTCAATAATTCTGTGTTGCAGGGTACAAGTATACATGTTTCTTGCTTCTAACATGTTTGAAATCTGAGCAGACTAAAGCTTATGCAGATGAGACAGGGAAAAATTCTATGACCACATATAAATTCAACTGTCTTTTACAGGTTTTATAGATGGATGAGGATTGAATGGTTAGGGATTTTTGATAGGTGAGTTGGTACCATGCTTGGTGCAACTGAAAGGTGAGAAAAATTTGGATTCTATGTAGGGGGCGAATATTTTATACAACAACCATCAGGTCAGCCAGTGATTTAATGGAGCAGATAAGACATTTACAGAAAGACTCCCAAACAAGATTTGCTAAAATTGATTATATGAGTAAGTGACTTTTATGCATGTGTTGTAATAAAACTTGACCATCCTGCCCCCTCACCAATTGGCCAACTCACTTTTGCCCTAAATCTCAGCTTAGATCTACTTCCCTTACTCAGATGCCCCTCCGCCCCCGTAATTTCCCATGCTATCCATGGTCTGATGTCATGTTCACACACAGCATTGCTATCCCACATGCATTCTATGCCCTTACTTGATTGTTGACTCCACAAGGAGAGCAATTAAACCCATCTTGTTGGCTTTCCCTATCCCTGAGTCTAGCAGAGGGCCAGACTGAGTCAGCACTCCATAAATACTAGTTGAACAAATAATATACAAAATGACTCTGGTTTATTTTTTTTCCTGAATGTTACTAATTTTTTCGCATTTAATAATAATACTGTGGGGAACTGGGAGTAAGGTGGTGAAGAAGGATTTTCCCTCTTTGTTAGTCTGCATTATCTGAAAATTTTCTATAAGCAGGTAATATATTACAATTTAAAAACAGTAATAGTATTTTGTTTCAAACAACCTGATTGGACTGGAGAAGAGAAAAAAGCTGATAGAAGTCCACCCATGGAGACTTCCTTCTACCCTTGTGAAAGGCTCCCCTTGGAGAGCGACTATCCCACTGTTTTAGGCATTTCTACCTACTACCTCTTTCCAGTGGATGTCTGGTAGTATATGGTTTTAAAATGACATTTAAAAATTCTTCACCCTGAGGGGTACCTGAGTGGCTCAGTCGGTTAAGTGTCTGTCTTCAGCTCAGGTCATGATCTCAGGGTCATGGGATCGAGCCCCACATCGGGCTCTCTGCTCAGTGGGGAGTCTGCTTCTCCCTCTTCCTCTGCTGCTGCTCCCCTTGCTTGTGCTCTCTCATTCTCTGTCAAATAAATAAATAAAATCTTTTAAAAAAAGAGAAAAAAATTCTTCACCCTGAGAAGAATTGATTTGTCTTCTTCTTGCACTTGAGGGATACATTTGTGTAGACTGGAATATAAATCATCAATGGTGAAATTAAAATCACCATACAACTCTGAAATAACAGATTAAAAAATAACCAAATTGGGCCACTTAATGGAATAATAAGAAAATAAGATAACATATTTCCCACTTCGCAGCAGTGGCTTTCTTTTACATCTATTTTTGGGGTCCAAAGCCCTTTTAAGAAGTAGATGTAAGCTCTCCAGAAAAAACAAAATGTATGTAAACACATACTCAATTCTGAATATAATTTCACGGAAATCCCTGAAAACAGCCTGAATGTCAGAATAAGGACTTCGGCTTTCCAATTTACATGGTATTGTTCACATAGATAATCTCACTTGATCCATATAAACTTCCCATGGTTAGGTCAGGCCAGTTATCAGCATTACAAATGGGGAAACCAGGCCTTTTAAGTGATTTAAAATGATTTCTCCCCCACCACACAGCTGGTAGCAGAACCCAAACAAGATTACAGATTTATATTATAATTTCATACCTTTTTCCCTGAAGATATTTGATTCAAACTCATGTAAATAAAAACATTTACAGAATGCCCTTCATAGCCATATTTTGCAGGAATTTCATATGTATGTTTCCCTAATGTGAAAACAATGAAGTGGTCAGAGTTCGGCATCATAATCCCTTTCCTCCTTGAGCTTGACCGTGTGCACAATGCTTGCTCTCCAAGCCTCCGCCAGCTTGGCAAGCCAGAGCAGGAGAGAAAACTGCAGGTCTACCACATGGCAGGCCAGCATCCTCTTTACAGGCCAACAGGCTATTCTGCTAATGGGCTTTTGTATTTTGTAATTAAATAAAGAAGCCATGTAATGCATGCTTATCTCTTCACTTGATGGAATTCTGGTCTCTTGAGCAACTTAAGGTATGTATGCCATAAATATGCTGCCAGTATATTTAAAATGCTTGTAGGTTTTCATGGGTGGGGAAGGGTTTATTTTTCTTTGGGAAAAAAATCTAGGAAATTTGAGGAAAAGGCTTCTAGTAATATTTGTGATTTTTAAGTAAAGGAATAGCACGTGCAGTTCTTTGGTCTCCCTTGATTTCTGCTTTGACAGTTCCTGATGTGAGTACCAGTATCACTGCATCATTATGACTGATGATCATTTGTGGAATAAACAAAAAACAGTGTCCCAGGATGCACCACTTCCAGAAGATCTTCTGTCTCCGGGGCCAGTTACCACATTGCAAACATGACAACAGAAGAATTGATGATAGCATCTGCTTAATCTGGCTTTTGTCCACATGTCACAACTGTAATGTCGTTAATTGAGAATTTTTTTATTTGCTCTAGTCTAGTTTCTTCATTTCCTAACCTCTAAACTGGGTTTAATTTAATCGTTGACTGAAAAGCTGTCAGTTTTAATGGTGCTGCATTTTTTCTTAATCATTGATGTTTAAGAAACAAAACCCAAACATTGTCTTAATCTAAAATAGTTAGATTTCCTGACAGTGCATTAATATACCACAATTGGGTCTGATATATTTTAAAAATTAAGAACTTGCTCTTGATGGGATTGTTCAAAGTACCTAGGAGATGACTGATAAACATCAACTGATACTCCTTACATGTCTTTATCTGCTAATGGGTAAAGTTGATAAAATAATAAAATTATGATTTATGCAGAACATTCATTTAATTTATGAAATAATTAGTTAAGCTAATATTTCATTTGAGTTAAAATAATTTTTAATCCTAGAGACAAAATAATTCAATAAGAAATTATTCTTATCTTTTCACTGGTAAATTTAGTGAAAATTAGGAGTCCTACTAAGGGAAAATAGGCAGTCTATCTACACTAGAAGAAAAATCATTGACCTATTAAAAAATTAGCAAGCTGTCTTTAAGTTAGATTATTCTATAGTTCAGACAGAGATAGCTTACTCCCTCTAACCTCCAATACTCATTTATGCCAAACAGAGTTCCAAATTAATTGCATTTATTCTTTGGATGGTTTTTAAGTGGCAGTATTTGCATCTCTATTTGAGACTATTATTATCAAAGTGGTTCATCATCTGCCAATTAATACCTAAATACAATTTAAAATACAATTTGGGGGATGCCTGGGTGGCTCAGTTGGTTGGGTAGCTGCCTTTGGCTCAGGTCATGATCCCGGCATCCTGGGATCGAGTCCCACATCGGGCTCCTTGCGGGGAGCCTGCTTCTCCCTCTGCCTCTTCCTGCCACTCTGTCTGCATGTGCTCACTCTGTCTGACAAATAAATAAATAAAATTAAAAAAAAAAAAAGTTAAAATACAATTTGGGGTGCCTGGGTGGCTCAGTCAGTTGAGCATCGAATTCTTGGTTTTGTCTCTGGTCATGATCTCAGGGTCATGGAATTGAGCCCCAAGTTGGGCCCTGTGCTCAGCACGGAGTCTGTTTGAGATTCTCTCCCCCCTCCTCACTCATGCACTCTCTTAAACAAATAAATAAATCGTTAAAATACAATTAATGTCTTGATCGTAATCAATATGATTATAGTCTCTTATTTTAAAATACACGCTCAAGATTAAGAATAAGGTCTTATTCAGGTTCGTGGATATCACTGAGCTCAGCCTTCTAGCACACATTAGGTATCCAATAAAAATTTGTGCGTGTA